>JACEFO010001302.1:0-67464 GCA_015342445.1 Digitaria exilis | reverse complement strand
TTTCATTTTCCAAGGCCAAGAACTTATAAAGCTCACCCAACAAGTTGGCCTTCCTATAGCTAGCAAAGGATGACATCCAGTTTAGCACATGCTGACTTTAAATTGTAATAAGAAGAGCAGAAGCATAGTGTCCAGAAACAGTTTTTTTCATCAACACTTGTTTATCAAAATTATCTTGTTTAAGGACCCAACATGAATCAGGTCTAGATCAAAAGCATAAGATGGCAGTAAACCAGATTGCGTAGACCTTTCTTCTACAAAGAACAGAGGGCGCATATATGATGCATCAGATCCAAAATGTCCACAAAGGTGCAAGTCACATGCGTGCAGATATACCAGAGCCATGAACAGAGGACAAGAAAAAAAAAAAAGTGAAGGAAAACATCCTCAAGATTCAAGTCCATGTTTGTTTTTTTTTTAATTTTTACGAAATCTAAGAGTCCCCCTCTTGTCACATATCTGGCCACCTGCCTGAAGAGTCCCTCCCCCTCACGGTCTGACGGCCTCCCCTCACGTAGTAGAACTCGATTCGTAGACGTAGAGAGAGGCCGGATCGGGCCCGTAACTAACCCATTAAAGCCAAAACCTTCGTTCTCCGCCGCCGCCGGGCTCCTGAGACGAGCATATCGATCCTCACCAAATTCACCATCCAGATTGTTTGCCGCCGGAGTCCAACTCCAACACAAAACAGGCAATCTCATCATTGCGCCGCACAGCTTCCAGATTAGACGTCGTGGAAGAGATCCTGGCCCGCTCCCGCCAGACGAGCCCGCCCACCTCGTCGGCGCCGCCCTCGCCTGCAACGGCCTGGCACCGCATCGTCGTCCGGCGCCGGCTTCCGCCGCCGCCTCCACGGCCGCGCGCACCCGTGCCTGCTCGGGTTCTTCCATCACCACGGCAGCCATCCAGCTACTTCAACCCCACCTCCCCGTTCGCGCCGACCTAACGCCGCCCGCGCTGGCTGGCTCATCCTCAACGGCCGCCATGGCCGCATCCTCGTCCGCAAGGATGACGACGACCTCACCTTTTTCACACCACCATCCATGGAGGATGCGATGCTCATCGTGTGGGACCCACCACTGACGAGCAGCACAGAGTGCCCATGCCGCCCTTCAGTACTCGACCTGGAGCGGCGGCATTGGTCTGCGGCCGCGGCGGCGGCGGCGGTGGCGGCGGCTGCGACACTTCGACTGTCCACGGTGGTCCCTTCCTCGTGGTGTTCGTGTTCACGAACGACACGGAGAAGGGGATGATATCTGCCTGTGTCTACTCATCGCGGAGCAGGGAGCGTGGAGGGAGCCGGACCTCTGTTCACTCCAACGCCATGGTTGTTGGCACAGTTTTGCGTGTGCGAGCCGACCTCTGTTCTTGTAAAGAATGCAGTCTACTTCGGCTGTGACAGAAATACCAGCGTTCTGAGTACGATTTGGGCAAGCAGAAACTATCCATGTCGGTCCTACCGCTAATGTGCCACTGGCGAGACGTATTACTCCATGACAGCAGAGGGTGGTGGTGTGGGGGGTGGGATTCGCAATCGTATATGATCGCAAGCTCTATCTCTGTTCAAGAGAGGCTGGTTCAGGGTGGATATGACTACACATGGGTACAAGAAAGAGTCATTGAGCTCGATAAGTTTGCTCCCTGATCGTGGCCCTCGCTTCGGTGTTGATTATCACGCAGTTGCTATTGCTGATGACCTAGGTGTTGTTTTTCATCTGGGAAGATTATTGGTCATTATTCACTATTGATCTAAAGGTCCAACATTGCTAAGAAGGTAGGCCATGTCAGTTACACTGATCTGAGGTCCAACTCGTGCTATGAAGGTAGGCCATGTTGGTTTCGCCTTCGGCATTGTTCCCTACACGAACTTCTACACTACTGGTACTGACCTCACACCGTCTTTTTATCTTTAACTTCTGAAGAACAATAAGTTTGTTAAAGAAAATATTACAAATGTCATATAAAACTGTATTGCTATTTGTTTTTGGTTATAAACCTTCTTAAAGTTGCGTACATATGCCTATTAAGCATGTCAGTAACAATGATGAAGGGATATATAGGATTCCCTGTGGTTGATTAGGATAAAAATGCTTATTAACCATCTTATTTGAATTTGTGTATTCTGGTCAGCATTGCGGGAAAGCCTTTGCAGGTGAGGAGGCAAGAGCAGGTGCCTGAAGTGCTTGCCAAACTTGAGGTGCTCCCTGTGTCATCAGGCTTGGTCAAGGGGAATTCCGATAGTAGCTGATGAGATCTATTTTGTGGAGTACAGTTCCTTAACATCAGTGACATTGGTGCCATCTTAGTTTCTCGATCTTGTATTTGTTGGATTGATCACTGGGCCCTATTAGGCCTGTCTGGCTCTTGGTCATTACCCCTGCATGGCCGCAGTATCCAGTTCTATGGATATTGTACTGCAGTACTCTCTCCATGCAATTAAATGGATATGTCCATCCATGCCATACAAAATTGGAACACTGTGAAATTTTAATTTGATAATAGTTCCCTACATAAGTTGGCGTAGCTCAATATCTTTTACCTTGAAAAAATTGGTTGGGTAACCAATGGTTTTTTATTACAATTCCCCCTTTTGTCCAATCTGGTGGATACAAAAAATCGTATACCTACACATAATATAAATCTTGAAACAGTATCATATTTGGAATTTTTGGATGTAGCTTGAGGTTGAGGTGTCTAGTCATCTCAGACAGGCAACAAGGATGAAAATCTTGGGCATCAACAAATAAAGTGTGTACAGCTGAAAAGGCATCTCGTGTATCATCATTGATGATCACATCAAGACATGTCGTGACTATGATTCGCGTAAAATTACCATCAAATGAAAAGCGTGCAGAGAAGCTGAGACAAGACAGTCAACGAAGAATCTTGATGTGGCATTTAGGTTACAGACATCAAAGTCTGGAAAAACAGGACAAAAAGGTGGTTTTTGTATAGTTTTGACCCTGCTGCTTCAGAGGGCCGACGGCGATGCCAAGTGATTCGACTGAAGGTTTCAAACTGCAGAAACTGGCAGCCTCCTCCCTCCATCATCCAGGAGAGATAATACAGTTAACACTTAACAATGAGTTGTCCGATGAAAACTGGATTAACCAAACATCTTCTGTAAGTCCCAACGCTACTTTATGAAAACATCCATTGTTTTGGTCTTTGAAAGCATACATCAACTGGCCTACCACACATTACTTTCTTTTCCATGTTATAAACCTGTCAGTTAGAATCGACCGAGTTCCAAGCTCTAAATTACAATTGTGTGGCAAAGTTCAGAAAAACGTCAACGCTTAAACGCCATTACTTCATTTAAGATCAGATGCAACTTTTGTTTGTCGATCTGAAAACACAAACTAAACTATACAGTATTTTTTTTTCAGAAAAGCAAGGCAGGGCCGTTATTCAGGAAAGAGGCCATATCCAATACATCATTTCCCCATGAAGCGCCTTGCTAAGCATGAGCTGAACCAAAGCTCCACATACAAACATAAGTTCATCATTCATTGATCAGGCAGGAATTTAATACAATCATAATCAGGCGTGGAAACTTACTGCTTGTCAAACCACATGGATTGTAAAAATCAACCTATAATCATGGTTGGGGGGTAATTGGACTGCAACACACGCTACGCGTTGGGGTTGGGGGTAATTGACTGTGCAACACTACGCTAATGCCTTACAACAACAACACGCTAGCTTACAACCACGACGCTCACCATATTCGCATCTTGCTTGACTGCTTATTTGACAAATAGCATCCTGAATCATTAGTATTGTGTACACATGGATCTCTTTGATGTGAATCTAAAAACTTGTGACTGATGATTCAGCTTGTCTTACTAATCTCAATGTATTGTCTGGGTCTTCTCAAATATTAGTGTTTCTGTTCCTTACGTTAATTCCTGTTCCCTATCAACACGAAACAACGGAGTTATCGTGAATTGGATGTTCTATATTTTTCCATAATTGCTCGTGGAACAATGGATGTTCAAAACTTTTCATAAACTTGTGTTCACAATTATTTTTTCTGTTTTCACTATGCAATGTTTTTGGTGAGGACCGCACACGTGGCTACATGTAGAAAGAATAATGTGAGCGGGCCACCGCAATCCTGCCACGGCGACACTAGTTCTTGAGTCGCGGCACTGAAATCCTTTTGTTTCTTTCACTCTCTCTCCTCTCCTTCTCTCTCTAAGCAGTAAGCACCAGCTGGGCTCCCCAAGGCGCAGGCGGCGTGGCATCAACAGGGATAAGTTTTTTACACAAATTGTTTTACCAATATTTATAAAAAGTTTTCTTGATTTTTGATGCCAATGTTTGTTACGAAACATTTAAAAGTTTTTTTATGCATATAAGTTTTTACAACATGTTTTTTATTTTTAATGAAACAGATTTTTTTGTTATAAATAAATTAAAAAATTCTTGATGGAAGATTGACCGCCAACTTAGGTTCTAGCGAGCGACCACAAACTGCATGACTCTGGACAAGTGATAAATCTGCGTTTCTTACACAAATTCACAAGAACATCCATCCACCCATCTACGGCACAAAGTGTGACGCCAGCTAAACTACACCGTGGGGAGAAAAGCACCCCCCCCCCCCTCCGCAGAGGTTTTCATTAAGGAGAACCTTCCGGGTGTAAAAAAATCGCAAACACTTCTACGTTAGGGAGTGGATTTAAAAAAAAAATACTTTGTGAGGAATTGAACCCTGGTCACTTGTGTGACTATACGCTTGAATTTCTTATCCAACTAGGGTAGAGGACCTTTGGTAGGGTGACACCAGTTAGTGAAGCATGAAATGTGGACGGACCTTTCCAGCGAAAGTAGGGTGGATTTATTACCCTGTGCGGCCAGTTCATCCCTCCGCCGCGCTGGGAAGGGGAGACTTGTATCCTCAACCTCTCAATAAACCAATACCTGGTGCAAAGTGCAAACAAAGCTGTACGCGGGAAGCAGAACCAACAAACGAAGATGAACGACTCATTTATGGCCGTGCAATTGCAATGCACTGTCAGATCAAAGTCATCTCTTCTTTTTATCACTACATATAATTAAAAATTACTTATCCAAGGAATGCATCACTACTGATCATGACATGAGGTCGAAGTAACAAGTCCCCCAAGGATAGGCAGCGAAAGTATTGGGCCATATCCCACTATCCCATTGATACTTTGAACTCCAAAAGTTCAGTCCAAACTCGAGCTGAACAAACTGAACCCATTCAGGTTTCGGACAGCTCAAATATGAACAAAATATGTTGCTTGGGACTGGTCATAATCGTGACATGCACATCGTCATGTTGTGGGTAGTTACAGTGAACGGAAAAGCATGCAGTGACAGCCAGATGTGTACTGGTTCACTGCACCGCCAACGGAAAAAAGTAAACAGAACCTGCTCTTGGATGTCGGCATAGAAAAAGTACATGGTGTCATCAGTTACATCACGAACAGGATATATACTAGGACATTCAAAGTTCCAGATTAAAGCTCCATCAAGAGACAGCATTCAAAGTGTTTCGGGTTTGGTTTTCAGGTTTCACCACTACTGCTTCAGCACGACCTTGGCTGCGGAAAAAAACTGGCATCATCCTCACGCCATCATCCAAGAGCACCTTGTTTACCTGTATAAAGTTATTAACAATGACACGTCTATAGAAGTCCATATCACTTTGAAAGTAAAACGTATGCAGAGTTTTTGGCCTTACAAGCATACAGAAGCTGGTTGACTTGTTGCTTTTTATCCGCCCCAAACCTCTTCAATCTCTAACATCGTTTTCCAAGCTCCAAATATGCAATGCTGGTGTTGATAATGAGTACCAATTAAACAGTGCAAATAAAGTTTTGAAATTAGAAAACAGCATGCCATCGAACAAATGAAATTTGTCAGAAGTAACAAATGAAGCACTAAGATTTTCAAATTTGAGCGACTTAGTAACATTCTATGCACAGTAACCAAGAAAAAAAGAATCAATCTAACTTTCCCAATGCAGTGTACAAAATTAACAATTTCAGTGGACAACATTATGTACTAGCTTCATAGCAGAGACACACGAGGCTACTAGTTTTCATTGAACATTACAATCTCAGAAGTGAGATGGACCTGCCTACATGGACCTTGGAGTATTTTATTTAATTTAGTTCCACATCATCAAAATTGTCCCCACGACATCATCATATATTACCCTTTGCATGACAGGCAACATTTCATCAGCATTCATGGTTGTTTGGTAAAATATGAACGTGGCTAGTCGAAAGCTGGAATGGGAGTAGAAAAGTTGGGATATACAGTTTGGTGGGATAGTTTGATATTGTCAATAAGCCTTCTTGCCCCTTCATGTTCAGTTAGACAAGGAAGCTTGAAAGCAGGTCAATGGATGTTGCTTGTTCGAATCATATCTCGGAGATTAGTTATGCTGACTAGTTAGAGAGTTATGCTAACTGCAAGTCTACAATAAAATGGCAGCTACAATAGTACAAATACCTGCATGTTTTTTCCTGAATATTTTAACTTATTTACTGGAACTGAACCATAGCCCTGGTGTAGTGGTGTTAGTTCCAAATATGTTTGGACAAAGGTTAACACTATTGCTCATGTAAAAACAGAAACGACACTGTAAAGTCATTTTTGGGAAAGCAAAGCACAAATCCAGTATAACATCATTGCCAAGAGAGGAGACCCTGCTAATTTTGAACTGAATTACAGGTTCTTAAAAAAGGCTTATAATAAACCTGACGTAAGTTCATCACTCATGATCAAAAAGAATTTTAAAATAACCATAATTGACCATAAAGACTTACAATTTGGTCAGCACTTGTTCAGTTCAGAGGTTCTACACCGTACTGACGAAAATCTGCAGAACAGAGAAACAGAGTGAATATATATTCACCTTCGAGAGCCTACCTAAAGCATAATAGCAAAAACACATAATATTTGACCCAGACGACTGACACTATTCTTACTTAAAATACACAAAGAAAAAACACAACAACTAGTTGAGACAGATATCTGGCTTTTCTATGTTTATCAAAAAAATTTCCTGGCTCCACTAAAATTCAGTCAATTTCCAAGACCCCACATCAGTATGTATGCCAGAAGAACAAATTCCTAGGCACATCTAACTAGTTTCAAGGACTCCATGATAAAAAGTTTAGAGAAGTAACAAAGCTTGCCAGATATTTCACTTTCACAAATTAGCTGTTCAAGAGCAAATATATCAAATCATCGTATCTGACTATTGTTTTCTGTTGCTAACTTGAGTATTTAAAAAGTTCTAGAAAATTTTTCAATCATGAACTAAGAAAATTAGCACCTGGAGTGTAGAAGCCTGTGTACGGAACAACACTATGGGTCCGACCATCACCACAATCCTCTCTCCTAACCTGATAAGAGCTTACATCAATGGTTAAGATGGACCGCTCATCCTGCGTAGGCACAAAGAAGACCCCAATGCCATGTGCAAAGCCGAGAAAATGATTTAAGATGGGGAAGGCATCAACAGGAAGTAGTGCCTCGAGCTCAAGGATTGCAGTTAGCGCCCATTGAGCATGTCCCAAAGGATCGGTCTCCATTGACCAGATGAATAAGAGTCTGGAATCATGAATCCTTGCAAATCCCAAGTGACCATCACCCATCGTCACGAGCACCGTGAATTCCACATCGTCGTCTTCAGGAAGTAGGGGGATCACAGACATGTTCCAGGTGGCCAAATCAAACTCGAGAATGCTGTGGGACGCACAAATCAGGAAATAGAGTGCATTCCCAACAAGAGCAGTGGGCAACTCTTCCACACCATCTATTGGGGACGGAGGACCATATGAGGGCTCGCTCCAGGCTTCAATCTCCGATAAGTAGATGTGCACGCGCATCATCTCAGTGTCGGAGTCCAGCAAGACGACGGCGAAGGGCCCAAGATTGCAGTCGCAGTGGTCGCAGGCACCATGGTGGCCGCAGAGCACCGCCGCGTTCCAGCTGAAAGGGTGGCCGAGGGCCGGTGGCAGAGCGGGCACCACCCACAGCATGTCCGAGATCGGGTCCCAGACCTCGAGGTCGGACCCCCACGGCGTGGTGGTGAGGAGGACGCGGCCGTGGCGGGCGTCGAGCGCGCACCGGTCGCGGTTGTCGGCAATGTCAGGGAATATGGGGCGGAAGGGGGTGGTGGGGACGAAGCGGGCGACGAAATCGTACTCTTGTCCGTAGAGTTCGTCGTCGTAAGGGTCGTATTCGAGGCCGCCGCCGTCTCTGAGGTTGGCGAGGAAGCCGAGCACCGGGGCCGCGCGGTTGTGCCGGACGAACTGGCGGCGGAAGCCGGGATCGGAGATGACGCAGCACCACCGCCTGCACACGGTGGCGGCGCGGACGAGGCTTGGGGGGTCGTCCGGCGGCAAGCGGATGAGGATCTCCTCGACGAGCTCTTCCAGCCGCAGCACCTCCTCCATGCTGCTTGCTTGCCCGGCCGGAACCCCGGCGAGCGGCGGAGCGAGAGGATTTGGTCGATTTGGGGAGGGGAAATGCGAATTGCAGGCAAGGGAGAAGACGATACGGCGTCGATCTGCTTCACGGGCGGCAGGTGGGCCCAGGAAACCAGCGGCAGCGGGAGTGGACAGCTGGACTCCACGTCCACGAATCGCAACACAACTCGCAACAAATTCATAAATTCACCCTCAACAAATATTTTTCTTTCTTTCAAAAATAACAATTTACAAGTGATTTTTTGAATAGTAGAGTTTACGATCATTTTGCATGTAAACAATTTATGGTCATTACATACGAATTGAAAATTAAGATAAATTAATAAATATTACTTCTTATTAATTGTACGATTTACATTTAAATTGTAAATTAAAATGCCTGAAGATAGGTTCAGCGAACTTGCCCGCGGGTAAAATCTTTTGTACATATTGCATTGCAAATTTGCAAGGTTCAACTGCCTGAAGATAGATTCAGCCTGAATATTTCAAGTTCATTGCAAATTTCCAGTTGCCATCCGCATTAGCTGGATCTGAATATTCAGCCTAAAGATTCCACTTCATAGTTCATTCCACATTGGCCAATAGTGCACCAATAGCAACCAATCTCAACATATGAATTCAGGTTAACTAAGCACAAATGACAAAATCATCTATCAAGAAACTGTGTATCCTATTATCCATACATCGTGGCAAATATGGTTTCCTTCAAGTCACAGACTCACAGTCACAGTGAGCTCTCAAAAGTGTAGAGAGACACACACACCTGTCCAGGTGCAGAATGTCATCAACACGAAAAAGGAGCCAAACGAACTGATGCACATATTGGCCTGGCATCAGATAAACACTTTCAAGACATGATGGCTACAGAATGAAGCACTATCATTCTCTGCTACAGCCTCGGCGACACACCTCTCGTCAGGCGATAGCCACTGAGCCACACTTCTAAAATTCTATACACTGTCCTCCTACTCTGGCATCGCAAATTTTGCCATCCAAAAGTTTCAGTAAATAAGTTTCATCAGTAATACATGCAGCTTCAGCCACAAGCACTTGAACCATAGTACCAAACGAGTGGAGTAAAACAATGTGTTTGTAAACCGTGCGTTTCAATCTCGTATACCCATTTCCCTTGCCATCGGCAGTTTTAGACAAGGTGAAGCATATTCATTCCCAGATCAGGTTGCAAAATAAAGTTTCTAATGCACAGAGAGAGCAGGGTCGTGCTGCCAACAATATCCTACCAGACAAGTTCAGGAGAAGCTATAGACCAATTGGCAACTAGCAAGCTACGAACTTCAGGTTCAGGCCATTGCGCAGGGATCCAGGAAAGTATGAAGGCCAGAAGCCCAGAAGAACTGCAAAAATCATATGCAATGCAACGCATAAACCTGCACCAGCAGTTGGGACCAAACTGTTGCAATAAAATACATATGAAATTGCAATGAAGAAAAAATCAGGGATAAAAACAATCAAACCTCCTACTCATCCTATTCCTATCCCCCTCATCTTCACAACATAAAATTGCAACTTGAAATTTTGCGCTTTGATTTTTTTTCTTAATTTTCAATGCAGCTCAATATTATGCGCATGTTTGTTCTTTATTAAAAAAAAAGCCCTCATCTCTCGGTGCTTACCCGGGCCCACCTGTCAGTGCAGTCCCTCACCCTCACGGTGCTTGACGGCCTCATGTCGAGCAAGCCAGCAAGGCTGCGACTGCGAGTGTCACCCTGCAACCGCAACCTAGGCACCTGCTCCCTCCGTCCCTAAAAGGATGACGCTATGGGATGCGTGCACGTGTTACTTTCTCAAATTTGACTTAATTTGTAGAAAAATATAGGTAATATTTATATCTCTAATAAATTTGTTAAAAAACTAGATTCAAATATCTATCTAATGGTACTAATGATGTACTATAAATATTAATATTATTTTATATATAATTGGTTAATGCTTAAAGATGCTGTTTTTATTGGGAAGCGAGAATGGCATCTATTTTGGACGGAGGGAGCAGGAGTAGCCAAAAGATACCCTCGTCCCCCCGCCGCCGCCTTCTTTTGTCTCCCACCAAGATCGACCATGCAAAACCCTGCCATGCCGCCGCCCGGAGTCCAACCAGGCAGTCTGGTCGTGCCGCCAGCAGAGCTGCCAGACGACGTCGTGGAAGAGATCCTCGCCCGCTTCCCGGCGGACGACACGTCGACACCTCTCGTTGCCAGCGTGACCAAAGGCAACATTTAACTGCGTGGAGAGATAAGGTTGATCGATTTACTAAATTGCCCCTCATACTTATATTGTACTCCTACAGAGTATAACACTACATTAATGACCGTGTTGCCCAATTATATAGAAAGAAGCTTCCACTTTTTGATAATTATAAAACCGGTGAATTGGTTGTGATTATGTCGATTACTGTTTCTATTTTAGCCCATAAAGTCTTCAATTCACAATATGCTAAAGAAAATAGAGACATTGAAAAATTAATTGGAATGTCTCTAGTAGGGCCTGGGTTAGGTTCTCACCAGTAAACACTTATGTGTGGCAAGCTAATAAATTTAAATATAGCTATTATTGCTTTTAAATGATCCAAAATAGCATATTAAAATTTATAAATTTACATGGTTGGCCATGTTTTAAACAATCATATTTATATCCATAGTTTTAACCCGTAGCAACACAGGGGCATGTTTGCTAGTGTAAGAATAGAATATGTTATGGACCAAACCATATATTCACAGTGAGCTCTAAACAAACACCCCTATATAGAATTGTTTCATGCATAAACCTGCACCAGAAGTTCGGAGCAAACTATTGCAGTAAAACATCTCTTAGTATGAAATTGCAATAAAGGGAAATCAAGGATAAAAAAACAACCAAACCTCCTACTCATCCTATCCCCTCTTCCCAACATATAATTGCAACCTGAAATTTTTTTTTCTTAATTTTCAATGCATCTCAATACTATACCCATGTTTGTTCTTTGTTACGAAAAGAAGCAAGGGAGTCCTCTCGTCATCTCTCCCTTCTTATCTGGCCCCACCTGCCAGAGAACTCCCTCGTTATCCCGCAATTAACCAAGCTATTAAGCCAAAACCCTCGTTTCTCGCTATCCCCGTTGTGTGTCTCCCTGCTTCGATCGGTTCTTCGTCAGTTCGTCTCCAACCAGGTCCCACCGCGCCGCCCACCGGAGTCCAACCTCAGCCAGGCAATCACACCATGCCGCCACAGCTTCCAGACGACGTCGTGGAAGAGATCCTGGCCCGTTTCCCTCCAGACGAGCCCGCCCTCCTCGTCCGCGCCGCCCTCGCCTGCAAGGCCTGGCACCGCATCGTCTCCGGCGCCGGCTTCCGCCGCCGCCTCCACGGCCGCGCACCTCCTCTGCTCGGCTTCTTCCACCACAACGGTAGCCATCCCCCCTCCTTCAACCCCACCTCCCCCCCGTTCCGCCCGCCCTACTCCCCTCGCGCGGGCTGGCTCATCCTCAACGCCCGCCATGGCCGCTTCCTGGTGGCCCGCAAGATGACGACGACCTCGACCTCTCCTTTTGCAACACCATCCACGGAGGTGGTGGAACTCATCGTGTGGGACCCCACCACTGACGAGCAGCACGGAGTGCCCATGCCGCCGTTCAAGTACTCGACCTGGAGCGCGGCATTGATCTGCGCGGCGGCGGCGGCGGCGGGTGGCTGCGACCACTTCGACTGCCCCAAGGGTCCCTTCCTCGTGGTGTTCGTGTTCACGGACAACATATATAAGGGGATCATGTCTGCCTGCGTCTACTCATCGGAGCAAGGATCGTGGAGGGTGCCGACCTGTACTCACTGCCACTGCCAAGGCCATGGTTGTTGGCACAGTTTGCGTGTGCGAGGCCCCATTGTTCTTGTAAAGAATAATGCAATCTACTTCGGCTGTGACAAAAATACTAGTGTTCTGGAGTATGATTTGGGCAGGCAGAAACTATCCATGATCGGTCCACCGCCAGTGTGCTACTGTCAAGATGTTGTACTCATGACTGCAGATGGTGGTGGACTGGGATTCGCAATCGTGGAGAATCCCAAGCTCTGTCTGTGATCAAGAGAGGCTGGTTCGTGCGGCGGATATGACACGTGGGTACATGAGCTCGATAAGCTGCTCCCTGATCGTGGCCATCGCTTCGGTGTTGATTATGAGGCAGTTGCTATTGCTGATGAGGCCAGTCTCAGTGGGAGTTTCATAGGCATTAAATCAAGTGACACATAAGTAATTTTAGTGGCATGGCATGATAATTATGAAGAGAGAGAAGAGAAGAGTGTCATCACCATGAAACCCATCTGGCACAGTTACCAAGTCTATGAAACACAATGAAACTCCCATTGAGAATGTTATAGTTTCATCCATCACACATTTGGCCAGTCACCATGCGAGAATTAAATGTTAGAACTTGTATATGAAATTGTGCCATGAAACTGTGCATTGAGAGTGACAGTTTCATTCCATTAAAAAGCTGATGTGGCTGTTTTGGTAATGGTGCCCATGAAACTACCACTGAGACTGGCCTGATTTAAGTGTTGTTTTCATCTGGGAAGATTATTGGTCATTATTCACTGTTGATCTAAGGTCCAACCTTGCTAATAAGAAGGTAGGCCATGTCAGTTACGCGCAAAGGTCCACCCGTGATTTGAAGGTAGGCCGTGTTGGTTCTGCCTTGGGCATTGTTCCCTACACGAACTTCTACACTCCTGGTACTGACCTCATACCATCCTTTTTATCTTTAACTTTTGAAGAACATTAAGTTTGTTAAAGCAAAATATTACAATGTCATATAAAACTGTATTGCTACTTGTTTTTTTGTTATAAATTATTCCTAAAGTTGCGTACATATGCTTAGGAATTTATTCATCTGTTAAACCTCTCTGTAACAAATGATGAAGTATATATAGGATTCCCTGTAGTTGATTTGGATAAAATTGCTTACGAACCATCTGATTGGAATTTGTGTATTTCTGCAGCATTGCGGGAAGCCTTTACAGCTGAGGAGGCAAGAGCAGGTGCCTGAAATACTTGCCAAACTTGAGGTGCTCCCGTGTCATCAGGATCTTGGTCAAGGGGAATTCGATAGTAGCTGATGAGATCTATTTTGTGGAGTACAGTTCCTTAACATCAGTGACATTGGTGCCAATCTTAGTTTCTCGATCTTATATTTGTTGGATTGATCACTGGGCCCTCCATGCAATTTAATATTGATATGTCCATCCATGCCATACAAAATTGGAACACTGCAATTTAATTTGATCAGAGTTCCTTACATAACCTTAGTGTAGCTCAATATATTTTACCTTGAAAAATTTGGTTGGGTCACCGATGGTTTTTTTATTACAATTTCTCCTTTTTTGCCCAATCTGGTGGACGCCCAAAATCGTATACCTACACATAATATAAATCTTTAAACTGTATCATATTTGGAATTTCGGGTGGAGCTTCAGGATGAGGTGTCTTGTCATCTCAGACAGGCAACAAGGACGAACATCTTGGCATCATCGGCAAATGAAGTATGTACAAGGCAGGCACATAACTTTTTTTAACTAAACTAAATCACCATCTTAAGTTGAGATCGTATGATTTATTCTGCTATACGTGTACTGGAACCTGGTGGCAACAAACTGTGCTGTTCATGCTGATTTTCTTCCTCAGTGATGAAAAGCTGATGTATGTTGTATCTGCTATGGATTATGGTGTTCATCCTGCTCAATAAGGCATTGCAGCAGTCATTGCTAGGATACCTCAGGTTTCATCCTCTGGTTGTCTAGCAACACCAGGATCACTACTGGCCATCCATTCCTATACACATGGAGAGAGAGTTGACCATCCATTCCTATACGCATGAAGAGAGAATAAATAGTACAGATTGACCTTGTTCGATCATGTCAATGAAGCAATTCACAACAGCCTTGGTTCACCATGAAACAATAGTCCAGGCTTAAATAAGAGCAAAATTGCCAAACTAGGGAACCGAACAACCCAGGCATGTGTTTACCATGGCCTGATGATACCAGTCTGGATCAATGAGCGACAGACTTCAACAATTTGTCGAGTTCACATTCCACACTGAGAAAAAATTACCCCCCACATGAGCGTGAAAGCTAGCTTGAATACGTAACATATAGCGCTGCTGCCAGCGTCGTCGCTTCCTCGGGATCTATGTGGTATCTGTACGGAAACTAACAGTCAATACTCAGTACGTGAGGCAAGGGAAGCGTTCAGCCATTTCCCAGTCTTTGCCAAACGGCTGAACCTCACACTTCTAAACCAACAGAAAACTCTACTGCAGTAATTCAGGTTAAATTGAAGGCAATCAATCTATTTCAAATCTATGTATCATCATGTATGATCGCGTCAGACATGTCCTGACTATTATTCGCGTAAAATTACCGTCATCAACTGAAAAGCGTGTAGAGAAGCTGAGAAAGGACAGTCAACCAAGAATACTTGCTGGCATTCAGGTTACAGAGTTAAAGTCTGGAGAACAGGACAACAAAGGTGGTTTTGTATAGTTTTAACCCCTACTGCTTCAGCGGACCCGACGGGCCGATGCCAAGTGATTCGACTGGAGATTTCAAACTGCAGAAAGTGGCAACCTCCTCCCTCCATAATACAGGAGCAGCTTGTTTACCTGTGGATAATACAGTTCACAGTGAGTTGTCCAGTGACAGCTGAATTAAACAAACGATCTTCTTCAAGTCCAACACCACTTTATGAAAACATCTATTAGTTTGGCCTTGGCAAGCACACATCAACTGGCCTACACATTGGTTCCTTTTCCATCTTATGAACTGTCCAGTTAGTATCAACCAGTTCCAAGCTCTAAATACAAATTTGAAGACGTTGGCGACCAAGTAGGAAATTAAATAGTGCACCTTAACATAAGCTCAAAATAACAAATGAAGAACCTTCAAGATTTTGAAATGTGAGCAACTTAGCATCACTCTAGTGCACAATAATCGATCTTTCAAATGCAACATGTGGAATTAACGAGTGCAGTGCTAAGGATTATGTGTTGACTTCATAATCTTAGAAACTAGTGTGCTGAATTTAGACACCAAAAGCTACAATTTCCACAAAACACTGAAATCCCAGTAATAAGGTGGACCTGTGCATACATGGAGTATTTCATTTAATTTGATTCCATAATTACCCCAGAACACCCCATAAACACGGGCCTTTGCAAACAAGAACTCAACTTTCTATAGAACACTGATGACCCCTCGTTATATTATGAACATGACTTTTTCATGGACGGCAATTAACTAGCAGCTCAAAATACTCATCGTTCTCATAACTGGAGCTACTGCTTGATAGACTAGCTAAATAAACCTAAGGTAACTGCAATGGCTACTACAAAAAGTCCGGGCAGCTTGAGGTCAGAAAGCTTTGCACTAAAGACAATATTGAACATTTTCTCCTATTAAAGATCAGATGCAACTTTGCTCGTTTCAAACTCAAACTAAACTGAGTCATTTTGCAGAAAAGCAAGGCATAGTCGTTTTTCAATAAAGCAAGGCACATATACAATATAACATCATTCCCCCAGGAACCCTTGCCAAGCGTACAAAAGCTCCAACAAGACCAAAGATATGGTCATCATTCATGGTCAGGAAGCATTTTAAAAGAATCATATTTGAGCGGGAAAACTTACTCAGTTCAGACAGGAGGTAATCCATACTGACGAAACTCTGCAAAACAGAGAAACAAAGTGAATATATGTTTTAAGTTTCAAGTGGCCACGTGAAATATGATAACGAAATATTCTGATTATATGTGCATACACAGAATTTGGCAATGTGAATAATTCTATTATCACAAAAAATGCTCATCATAAGTCACAAATTATAACAAATTCCTGGCTCAGTTTAAATTTAGATTGACTGTCAAGATCTCATCATCCGTCCATATCATGTACAGTAGAAAAGTAAATTCCTAGGCATCTCTAGTTTCAACAAACAACAACAGGGGCGGAGCTAGGCCCTTTTGGTGGTGTCCTAGGACACCAATACAATTTGTTAAACTATGAAAGAACTAAGTGCTTATGGTGCTAATTATGCTTAAGATACACATAACTATAAGAAGAGGACACCAATGACATTTCTGGCTGGATCCGCTACTGAACAACAACATCTGTCCCATTCAATAGTTTCAACAAACCACAAGAAAAAAAAAATAACTACGGTCGTACGGTTAGCAAAGTTCTACAGTTACTCCCATTTAATAGATTCCTTCTTCCATATTTTCGTAGTGCTAACTTAACTACAAAGTTCTAGAAATTGGCAAATGTTGGACTAAGCAAAACTATACCTGGGGTGTAAAAGCTCATGTATGGAACAACGCCATAGGTGTGACCATCACCACAATCCTCTTCCCTCACCTGTCCAGACTTCACATCAATACTGAACCAAGCATCATCTGTACCCACGAAAAGGCACCCGACGTCATGTGTAAAGGCAATATAACCATCTTTTATGGAGGAGGCATCAACGTTGAGCAGTGTCTCAAGCGCAACGGATCTGTTTTGTGTCCATAAAACCTGTCCCTCAAGACCATCTGTCACCATTAACCAGTGGCCGAGTGTGCACGTGACCTTAGGGAATGTCACGCCACCAGTATATACCGTCGACTTCTCCACTACAGCGAATCCCAACCCATCCTCTGTCGTCGTGAGCACAATGAAGTCCGAGATGAAACGACGAGGCAGGTGAATCTTAGACACACTCTGTGCAGCCAAATCATACTTGAGAATGCTCGTATTGGTCAGGAAATGGAGTGCATTCCCCAGAAGGGCAGGAGAAACCATTCTGACGCTACATATTGGGGAAGGAGGAGGGCCACAAGTCAACCTGTTCCAGGCGCCAGACTCCGACGAGTAGACGAACACGTGCATCTCAAGGCCGGTGTCCAACAAAACGACGAGGAAGCTTGTGCAGGTCGTCGGTGACGGGGTCCCAGACCTCGAGGCGACTATGCCAGGGCTCTCTGACGAGGAGGACGCGGCCGTGGCGGGCGTCGAGCGCGCGGTGGTGGCGGAGGTCCGCGCGGGGTGGGCGGAAGCGGGTGGCGGGGACGAAGCGGGCGAGGAAGGTGTAGTTGTTGTCGTCCCTGATGTTGGCGAAGAAGCCGAGCATCGGGGCCGTTCGGTGGCGCTGGGCGAACCGGCGGCGGAAGCCCGGGAGTGGAGACGACGCGGCGCCACCGCGGGCAGACGGCGGCGGCGCGGACGAGGCTCACCGGGTCGTCCGGCGCCAACCGCAGGTTCCGCCAGTTCCACCGCACGCCCCCCGTGCTGGGCTTCCTCCGCAACGTCGGATATGGCAAAGAATTCGCCCGCTTTGTCCCGACCTCCACGTTCCGACCGCGGCGTGCCGACTGGGGCGGGTGGCGCGCCACGGCCGCGTCCTCCTCCACAGGTGGGAAAGTGCGCGCCCCATTGGGGATGGATCCTTTGCCATATGGTACCCAATCACGGGCGAGCGGGTAGAACTGCCAATTCTTCAAGAGCTGAACCCTTTTTATACCTGGGAAGCGGCGGTGCTCTGCGCCCGCGGTGACGCATGCGACCGGTACCTCGGCTGCTGCCATGGACATTTCCAGGTTGTTGTCGTCGTAGCGGGCTACAAGTGTGTTCATGCTTATGTCTATTCATCCGAGGCAGGTGCGTGGCATCAGCTGAACTCGTATTCCACGCACCTGAAAGCTGGTTTCATTATGAAGGTGCCCAGTGCCCTGGTGGAGAATGCACTCTACTTCGTACTTGGTTGGAGCACCAATCTCCTCATTTACAATTTGGTCACGCAGAAAATGTGTGTGATTGACCTACCACCTGCATTATATGCGCAACACATTGTGCTCACAACAACAGAGGATGGTCGGCTGGGTTGCATAGTGGTAGAGGATTCCAAACTGTACTTGTGGTCAAGGGACGCTGGCCCTGAAGGAGATGCTGGGTGGACGCAAAGTAGTTTCATTAACCTCAAGAAGTTGATCCCCTCTCTACCTCGCCTTATGTGGTTGGCTGTGTGGATGGCACTGGTGTTGCTTTTGTGCACACTGGTGATGGGCTCTTGACCATTGATTTGAAGTCCAGCCAGGTCAAGAATGTAGGCAAGTTCAGTGGCAACTCAAGCATTTTTCCCTTCACGAGCTTCTGGACCCCAGGTACTAGAGTCATGTCAATCTTTAACTCACTATATGTGCTTATTCGTAACAAGAACAATGATTTTGTATAAGCTAATAAGCGTGGCAATTAACATGTGGAACTATGATTTTTACAAGTTTGGCTGTTAGGCAAGTACGTAAATTTTGCTTGGTTTTCTATTAGCAGCATCCTGTTCATATATACCTATGTTTTTTTAGCAACAACTAACAGTCGTCATTGTAAGCAAATAAATTCCTCTTTTACCTTGTTAATTTTCAAATAATTTAATGTGCTTATGCAGCATTTAGAGCGGACTTCCCTGGTGAGGGGCAATGAGTTGGTTCTGAAGTACCTGAGAAGCTCAAAGTCAAGTTGCTGGAGAGGGTTTAAAAAATACAATGAATGAAGTATCTGTTGGTGGAGACACTTTATGGTTCAGCTTCTGTGGGTAGTGATATATTTTGCTGTGTATAGATTTTAAGGGAAAAAAAGATTTTTTTTTGAAGCGTGTTTTTTGAGAGGGATGAATAGGAAAGGTGGAAAAGAAATTTTCTGGGTAGCGTGTTCTGTGAGGGGAATGAATAGGAAGAAAAAAAATACTTTTTGGAACTAAACACAGTAAAACTGAAGAGCATGTGGTATTTAATACTGTCCTGGCTGCCTGTTGCTAATTGGTCTTTTGTGCTAAAGTAGCTTTTCTCCTGGAATTAGTTCCATTTAGTTTTATTGAACTACTGATGCAGTGTTACCAATGTCTCGTCTCCGGCAGTGATAAAAGTCAAGTGTATCAGCTACTTAATAGAAAATCACATTAATGGCATAACTAGCAATGTGTTTGAGATGATTCATTCTGATGTGATTGCTGTGGGAAATACTTTGTCAATGTGAAATGAAATGGAAAACATTTTGAGCAATTGATCTATGAATACTGTAAAGTTCTGTGGAAACTATGAGCCTCTAGTAGTCTAGTGTCTTTATTGTGGAAGTATCTTCATAATGTGAATACTAAGATTTTAAAGCTAAATATTATGCTTGAAAGTTGAAGTGAATCTTTCTACTTGGTTACAGTGCAAGATAGTTATGCTAATTTTAGTAACCTTAGGTGTACCATTCGTTACTTATCCGCACAGGCACACAATTCATCTGTTTGATATCCGTAAGTTTCAGTATTTGTTTTTTCCTGCTACTCTTCTCTTCTGTCTCTAGAAAGATGTTCAAGAGGTACAGCAATATGGAAAGAAAGAATGTGACTGGCCTAACCAGTACATGCTGGTGGAATGAGTGTTGAGTTTCAGGAGAAAGTTGCTTTTATATTCATTTGCATGTGGAGTTGGCTTCAGGCCTTCAGCTATTGCAGTTCAAGAGATTTCTCAAATAAGAACAACTCTCCCATGTACATGGTTTCTGAAACATGATCAGTGAGCATCTTGACTGTTGAAGAATATGTTGCACATGTATCCTTGCTGATCTCATTCCAGCAGGTACTTTTCTTCTGTCGCTGAAATGCATGCAACGGAGAACCCTTGTTATCCTGAATATGCAATAGTAGTAATAAATGCCATACCTTCCACTGATTTAGAACCCAGCCAGGTCAAGAAGCTATCCAAGGTCTTTGACAGCTCTAGCATTTATCTTTCACTCACTACAGCTGTGCTTATTCATGATCAAGAACAATGAGTTTGTGAAAGCGGAATATTGCTATGTCCTAAGTTACTCTGAGTATTGGACATTATAAATGCCCACAAATTTATTCATTTGTCTCTTTCAACTGTTATGGGGCCCTTATAAAAAAAAAAGAAAACCTGTCATCGAACAACTAGAGGTTGTTATATCTTATCTGAATTTATGATAGGCCAATGGTACACTAGATAGCTTTTAGTTTTTTTCTTCTGCATTAGATACATCAGCTCCCTGATTATATTAACCCTATATGATCTTTGTGTCACTTGATAGGTTGATAGTACAGAAATATGAATCATTATAATTATTAGAGTAATTTTTCGTAAGGATCAAGCATGGTTATTACCTAGCGGCACTGTAGATTATAAATTGGTGCTGTTTTCCAGTTTGGTTACCCAGTAACTTGTTGGTTTTATGCCTGGTTTGAAGCAAATGTTCACTGATGGCAAATGGTTTTCATCCCAACTCAAGTTAATTTCAAGGCTTATGTATTCCTGCAGCACTGGGAGCAGCCTAGAGTTGATAGATGGACCATGAGTAGGTGCCTCTAATGCTTGGCAGTCATAAGATGATCAGTTGTGAGTTTCTCAACGGTCATGGTAATGGCAAAGGATAGAGTAATATTTATGGTGGGACTACTCTTACTCTTGAGCATCAGGAGATTCCTGGTGGTCTTAGTCATTGACATTTAGGGGTATGCATTTTGTTCAAGGGATCATATAACTTACATTTGTTTTGCTTCACATAAATATTTTTCCCCGAAGAAGATGCATTTGAAAACTAAAACACAGCGATTTTGTGAATGCATATCATGTTACAGAAGAAAGCACTTGTAAATGCTGGAAGGGTAGCTGCATACAGACACTTGTGACACACCTACCATAGCAGACCTGAAAATTTTGGGCATCTATGTGCCATACATGGATCTTTATTTCGTTTACGTCATGTATTTCTGTATAGGGCCATGGCTGCACTTTCTGCTTCAGCAGAGCAATCTAGGACTTGGTATATATGACTCGGCATTTCAGATATAAATGGACGAGTCTCCTCTGCTGTGTCCCTGATATTGATACATGGGCCCAGAGGAACTGCTTCCATATAGTAGTATATATGTCAGTTGGAGAATCATCGATTCTTTTTCTCAAATAATATTTTGCAGAGTAGTAGCTAGAAAGCGTTTTACTTCAGTGACACTGATTTCAGCTTGAACATCAGAGCTGGTTGGTACAGAGTTTTCTTGTATTGGCAGGTTTGTATGATGTCAAAACATATAACATGTATTGTAACACTGCCAGCATAATCTTTCTCTGATTTTACCTGTCAAACTTGTTTCTATAAAATATTAAATAAATCGAAAAACTCCTGCCTATCCATCTGTGAACTGATGCATTCAACAGTGTTCAAATTTGTGTAATAAATATAAATTATTCCCTAGCATCGGCCAGGCTGGAAACGGGCCTTAAGCTGTGTGTTACTGAATCTGAACACCTGAATGCAAATACAACGGAAACCACATGATAGGGCAGGATGAATGGCACATATATAGATCAATGCAGACACCCGTGGCAGTATGGCAAATTGTAGGTCTGATCAGGGCCGCCCAACCTGACCCGATCAATATGTTGGTGAGCTCAGATCAAGACTGATGACCCACCATAAACACTGTGTTTGGCATAGGCTGATTTTTTAAATCCAAAATAAAAAAATACCCGGCACGTGAAAAGTCAGGGCGAGCATGACCCAAACCCAAGCACTAGTTGGGTTGGGCTCAGGTAAAAAAATCTAGCCTGGTGGTCGGGTCAGATCAGGGCAGACCGAAGATAAATTTGGTGTTTGCTCATCATTTAAAATCAATATCCAGGCTAGTTCCCTTTGCTGCGGACCATGGCACAAAAGCATCTACAGCTAGGGGTGTAAATGGTACATATATTATCCGTCTGCCATATTCGAAATTGTCCATTCATATCTCAACCATTTTCATCCCTACCTGGCAGGCTGCCACAACGCGGCCTGTGTAATTCCTGCTTGTCTAAGCAAAACTCATAGCCCTGTGTGTATGCTGGCATTGTGTTGTGTCCACGCTATAGTTTGAGCAGGTGGAGATAGATCGAGATCAAGGCCGAACCGGACTCAACTCAGGACGACCGGTATGTGAATTCTTGATTCCTTTGTCGGTGAGCTGTACTTAGTGGTTCATAATTATTTTCGAGGGGAAAGTCTAATTTTTAAACTGTAACTACAAAAAACCATATACAAATAATCATTCAACTTTTGAAATCAGACGAATTTGGTCCTTTAGGTGATTTTAAAGGTGGTATTCTATTCTCTATAAATAATTTGTTTGAAACCAGACAAATTGAAAATAATACGAAAATCTTTGTAAAAATATATTGGTGCTCTATTTACAGTACAGTACAAGACTATAATTAAAATAAATACTGTATGTAACTAAAAGTTGTAAAACACTAAAAACATGAAGAAAATAAAATAAGATACACATAGCTTCACACTAATTGCACCAATAGATATGTTATATGTTAAGAAAAAATGATATGAGTTTCATATGTTATAGATTTTTTATATTAAATATGATTTTTTATTTTTAGAAAATAAAAACACCTTTGAAACGCTCAAGGACCAGATTTGTCCAGTTTCAACTGTTGGATGGTTTTTCGTATCTGGTTTTGTAATTGAAGGTTAAAAATCAAACTGTCCTTCAAATTGGACGTCGAAAACTGGACTTTTTTCCGTTTTTTCAATTTGTTGATTTACTTGATTCCATATTAGGTCTTCTTTGAGGTGGATGATTTTTAAACTGTGACGATGGACTGGTAGAGTGGTAGTATTCTTTGAATATTTGATGTCTTTGTGTGTTTGTCTCGAATGGGAGATAATCTTGTGGCTGTTCGTGTATGATAGCAATCCGTTCTTTACATTTCTGTTCGCCAAAATTCGTGGAATTTAACGTCCCTAAAAGGAATGGTATCCTGAGATACCAAACATGGTCCAATCCTTTCATGGTAACAAAACTAAAATCACGAGATCTGGGACACAGCTGAGGTGCTCGCTGACTTGTGGGGTCCAGATTCACAGCATATAGCTGACCACCCGCGCCGCACTGGACGCTCGTCCCCTCTAGCTCGCGTCTCATTCTCATGCCGCGCCGCCGCCCGCCCGCCGGGCTCCGATCCGACGAAGCGACCAGCATGGTGGTGCTGATGGAGGAGCTCGTCGAGGAGGTCCTCCTCCGCTTCCCTCCGGCCGAGCCGGCGAGCCTCGTCCGCGCGGCGCTCGTCTGCAAGCCCTGGTGCCGCCTCATCTCCGGCCGCCACTTCCGCCGCCGCTTCTGCGAGGTCCACCGCTCGCCCCCCATGCTCGGCTACTTCTGCAATCTATATCCCGGTAAGGAAACGGGCCCCCGTCTCCCGCTTCTTCCCCGCCTCCCCCGCCTGCCCACCCCTCCCCGACCAAATCAACCGGAGCGCCCTCGACGCCCGCCATGGCCGCGTCCTGCTGCGCAAGGACATGATCCGTGGCTGTGCACGCCTTAGCGTCTGGGACCCCGTCACGGGTGAGCGGTGGCAACTGCCGCCACTGTCGTTAGACGCTTGGAACGACGACGACGACGACGACGACGATGATGAATGGAGCGCCGCGGTGCTCTGCGCAGCCAGCAGCACCGGCTGCGGCCACCTCGACTGCCGCGGCAAGCCATTCCTCGTGGTCTGTGCAGGCTCCCCCGCGGGCGCGGAGCAGATTTTCTTGTGCGTCTATTCGTCGGAGACCGGATCCTGGAGCGAGCCGGCCGTTGCTGCACCGAGACCTGACTACGGTGTCAGTGACCAAGTGCCCCCTGCCCTTGTGGGGAACACACTCTACTTCATGGTTGGAATGGCGTTCAGCATCCTTAGGTATGATTTGGTCACAAGGGAAGCATCCATGATTGAAAATGTAGCTGCAATGTCTATGAACGATTCTACCGGGCCCATGGCTCTTGAGGATGGTGGGATGGCACTCGGGGTCGAGAATTACAGCAAACTCTTCCTCTGGTCAATGGAGACAGGTAGTCCCAAACGAGACATATCATGGAAGAAAATCAGAATGATTGAGCTCAACGAGCTGCTCCCTGTGACTGTGAGGGACGCCCCGTAGATGTTAATTGTTTGGCCTACGTCCCTCGATTTGGAATCCTTGTGGCCACATTTCATGAGCTATTTAGCATTGATCTGAAGTCTGACAAGGTGGAAGTGGTATGCGAGGGCCGCCTCATGAGCGGCATTGTCCCCTACAGGAGCTTCTACATTCCAGGTATCACTTTGCTTGGTTTCTCATTTGCCAACTTTTGTCATTTGTGAATTATCAGTTAGTGACATGAAAATATGGGCACCAGTACGTATCGTCACAGGAGTATATGAGTTCTATGAGAGTGTGAGTGTATGAAAGAATTAGTATATACTCTGCTACCTTTACCTTTTGTTTTGGTTACACATGACACTACCTATACTTGCCTAGGAATTTATTCATCCATTATGCATCTTGGGGGTAGCCAACGGGGTCTTAACAGTAGTAGGTTGAAAATAAGTATCAAAGTGAAGTCATTAATTAGTTTACCCTCCATATGCCTGTCTTGCACCTGTGCTTATTGCTTCACTTTATCACATCTGACCAGTTGCGCATTGCTTAACACCTAATAGTAATACTATGAAAGACACGAATAATTATATACTATGTGTAAATCAAAGATAGATTATTCCCCTCTTGGGGATCTGTGCAATATTAGCTGTTAACCGGTGGAAGTCGATAGGTAGTGGCGAAATTTGTAGGAACATGTGTTCAGTTGTTGAGTTACAAAACGTTCGCTGATGGCATTCGAGTTCCACGTACAATCAGCAGATCTCATTTCAATAATGTTCGTGCTTTTTCTGCAGCACTAGGATCGTTTGCTGCAGTTGAGGGGGCAGGAGCTGATGCTTGAAGTGGACGGAATAAAAAATTAGAGCTACGGGATCGATTTCTTCAAAATCAAGAAGCAAGTGTGCTACATGCCGTGCGGAACCGTTTCCTCTGATATTTTTCCAGCTTTAGCAAGAACTTACAACTGGTCGATTTTAATTATTTCACAATAAAATTGTTGTTATCACTTAATTGTTTGTTTCACAAATATAAGAAAATCACATATGGTCGTTTGAGCTTTTTATTGAAGAAGGCAACTACAGCGAGGGGCCGGACTTTGTACATACCGTTTGTCCTGAGTTGAGTCCGGTCCGGCCTCGATCTATCTCCACCTGCTCAAACTACAGCGAGGGCGCAACACAATGCCAGCATACACACAGAGCTATGGGTTTTGCTTAGACAAGCAGGAATTACACAGGCCACGTTGTGGCAGATGCTTAGACAAGCAGGAACTAGCCTGGATATTGAATTTAAATGATGAGCAAACACCAAATTTATCTTCAGCCTGCCTTGACCTGACCCGACCACCAGGTTAGAGTTTTTGACCTGAGCCCGACCCAACTAGTGCTAGGGTCAGGTTCGTCCTGACTTTTCATGTGTCGGGTATTTTTTTTATTTTGGATTTTACAATCAGCCTGTGCAGCATAGTGTTTATGGTGGGTCATCAGTCTATGGTGGGTCCTCACTAAGTGGAGCATTTTGTGCACACCCAAAGAATGTGGTGGTCTGGGTATAAAAAACTTGGAGATTCAAAACAAGTGTCTCTTGAGCAAGTGGCTTTTTAAGCTAATTAATGAGGAAGGCATTTGGCAAGACCTGCTAAGGAGGAAATATTTATCAATTAAAACTCTTACTCAAGTCAAAAAAACAACCAGGGGACTCCCAATTTTGGTCTGGCCTCATGGAGGTGAAAGACCAATTTTTGCAGTATGGACACTTCAAAGTTCACAGTGGCACGGAAGTTAGATTTTGGGAAGATACTTGGATTTGCTATAGGCCTCTTAGATTAGCCTATCCCAATCTCTATCATATAGTGAGAAAGAAGGGCGCAACTCTAGCCGAGGTGCTAAGCACCACGCCGTTAAATGTGTCATTCCGAAGGGCACTGATTGGGCACAACTTAGAGACGTGGTACAGACTAGTAGCTAAAGTTTTAACAGCTACTCTTACTAGTACTAGAGATGTGTTCATTTGGGATTTACATAGGAGTGGTGTTTTCTCAACACGCTCTATGCATATGGCTTGGATTAAAAATGGTGTTGTACCTCGCAAGTGTCCTATCTGGAAGATCAAGGTACCACTAAAAATTAAATTTTCTTGTGGTATATCAAAATGGAGTTACTCTCACTAAGGATAATCTGGCAAAGCGACATTGGAAAGAAAATTTAAGTTGTTGCTCTTGTAGTTCTCTGGAGACTATAGAACACCTTTTCATTGACTGTCATTTGCTCATTTCATTTGGAATACGATTCATATTACCTTTGGAATTCAACCGCCCTCTAGCATATCTCACATGTTTGGCTCTTGGCTTGATGGCATTCAGCCGACGCTTAGAAATCAGATATGTGTAGGTTTAACAGCTATATGTTGGGCTATCTGGTTGAATAGAAATGATATGGTCTTCCATCGTTCTAAGTCTAACACTGTCATGCAGGTAATTTTCAGGGCTACATACTGGACGCGCACTTGGTCATTGCTGTTTAAAGACAAGGATGCAAGAGCAAACTTGAAAAATGCTTTCCGCCTCTTAGAGACAGTCGTCATGGAAGTGTTTGCCAACTTTGGATGGAAGTTCTCGAATAGGATCACAGCTTAGTTTGTTTTTCTGTTAGAAGGAGCTTTCCTTTCTTTTATCTTTATCGCACTCTATGGAGTAACCTTTGAGTCTAAGTGCTCCCCTTTCTGTATTGAACGGCTTTGTACACTAATTCGTTAGTGTAGAAGCTGGAACCTTCAGTTCCATTATCTAAAAAAAAATCAGTCTCGGTTTGAGCTCATCAGCATATTGATCGGGTCAGGTTGGGCGGTCCTGATCAGACCTACAATGTGCCATACTGCCATAAGTGCCTGCATTGATCTATGTATGTGCCATTCATCCTGCCCTATCATGTGGTTTCCGTTGTATTTGCATTCAGGTGTTCAGATTCAGTAACACCAGCTTAAGCCCCGTTTCCAGCCTGGCCGATGCTAGGGAACAATTTATATTTATTACACAAATTTAAACACTGTTGAATGCATCAGTTCAACAATGAACAGGTAGGAGTTTTTCGATTTATTTAATACTTTACAGAATCAAGTTTGACTGGTAAAATCAGAAGAATGGTTGGCATTAATAGATTCCTTCCTTATTCTGATCTCTTGATATTGGTAAAGAAGAATGGTTGGCATTAATAGATTCCTCCCTTATTCTGATCTCTTGATATTGGTAAATTCAGTTTATTCATCAATGCCAACCTTTTATGCTTGTGCTCCGGAATTCCTACATAGTAATAAAAAAATATGGTTGTTTGGTGGCTTCGGAAAATGCTTGTAAATGAAAAGACCAAGAGGGGGCTTCACATCGTGCATATCAAAGCTGATAATAAAGCAGATGAATTTTATGCACAAGTTCCATAATAAAGCTGACCTCCCATGGGCACACTTGACATGGAAATGTTTTCCATAAAAGGGCTACCCCCCTCATGCCTGAAGTTCTGTTGAGTCCTTTTGGCGGCGTGATAATGTACTTAGGGGGTGTTTGGATCTATGGGCAAATGGCATCTATTTTGCTCCCTTTTTTTTGCCATTTGTCTCCAAACGCCCCCTTGGCAAAAGGGCAAATGTAAAAATAGTTGGTAAAACACTCTTGCCTCCAAAGTGGCCCAAAAGGTGGGCAAATGGGCAAAAGTTGTTGCATTTGCCCTTTTGCCAAGGGGGTCTTTAGAGTCAAATGTAAAAAAAAAAGGCAAAATGGATGCCATTTGGCAAAAATTTTACCATTGGATACAAACACCCCTAATGGCGAAACGTTTGCCATCTTTTCTTGAGGATAAAAATTTTGCTCTTTTTTTCTTTTGCCCCATGGATCCAAACAGCCCCTTACTCTCCTCGCCGATTTCATGAAATTTGTTCTCTGGTCTGCTCATAAAGGAGATGTCATTGTTTTTTCGTCTGACTCGTGGAACTTTGGTGTTCTAAAGAGTCTGTATCCTCAACTTACACTCATATGCTAAAAAGCTAGTTAAGGTTTTTTCTTCAAAATTGCAATAGTAGTAACTTTCTACTGCCACTTTGACCTGAGAGTTGGAGGATCTAAACTTATGAATCCAAGCTTGTCTTAGATGTTGACGTGAACATTGAATAATGGGTTTACTCATGGGGAACCAGTAACTTATATAGCCAAGTTAGCATGCCATGTCAGCGTTAGAAGCATAGGTGGAGCATCATGGACCTGCGGTGAACAACTAAACAAGTTCATGGACCCAGAATGTACCTAGGAGTTTATGGACCTAAGTGACACCCCCTTATAAGTTGACGACCCCTCGTGCTTTTTACTCTTTAAAAAACCTAGGGCTTCCTTCCAATTACACATCAAAACCAACAAAAAGGGAAGAAAACACAGGAGGGGAGAGAGCTCACCTTGGAGAAGCTCGTGGAGATCGCCGCTAGCGGGATCCGGGGGCGGCGGTGATGTTGTCCCCTATGTTGCCTATTTGAACATAGGAAAGAATGGAATGGGGCTGGGACTAGGGGGCACGCGTTGGGGTTAAGTCCCTAGGCTCAGCGTCATCCCAGTTAGCGTCCAGCTTACACAAGTCGGTGCCGAGGTCAAGTGCCACGGTGTTAGCTCCGAACACATTGGATCCTACATGGCAAGCCTCGGCACCGTTGAGCATGGCGTCGTGCCATCTAACCTTGGCGCCGTGTTGGCTGGCGCCTAGCATCGGGCCCATTTCTCAAAATATTTCGCCTAGGGGCTCATATGTGAAATTCTTACGAAAAAAGAGTCAAATTGAAAAAAAAAATTATTATACACTATCTGTGTAAATTGTAATTAGTTTTATAGTTAGTCCATATTTAATACTACTAATTAGTGTCTAAATATTTGATGTGATAAATTTGCAAGCTTTGTTTATCAACTAAACAGGCCTAAATAATATGCGCTTGAAAATCAGCATTCCTCGGGGAAAAAAAAAACGTCGTGGAGCGAATTTGTGATCGCCACATCCCAACAATAACCAAAAAAATTATTAACTGAACTGTGTGCCACTGCCCCGGGTCCCACGTGACAGACCCACCGTCCAAATCTGGATCCGGAAATTCCCATTTCCCCATCCCCACTCGCAATTCCCCCGCCCCCGCCGCTCGCCGGAGTCCTGGTCCGGCCAAGCAAAGCCGCATGGCGGGGCGGCTGTCCGACGAACTCCTCGAGGAGATCCTCTTCCCCTTAGCGCCGGACGACCCCGTGAGCCTCGTCCGCGCCGCCGCCGTCTGCCCGCGGTGGCGCCGCGTCGTCTCCACCCCGGGCTTCCGCCGCGGGTTCGCCCAGCGCCACCGCACGGCCCCGATGCTCGGCTTCTTCGCTAACATGAGGGACTGGGACGAGGACAGGGAAGTGGACGACGACGACTACGAGAGCTACGACTACGTCGCCCGCTTCGTCCGCGCCACCCGCTTCTACCCGTGCCGCGGGGAGCGCCGCGACTTCCGCGCGCTCGACGCCCGCCACGGCCGCGTCCTCCTCGCCAGCATGCCCTGGGAACCTGGCCTCAAGGTCCAGGGCCTCGAGGTTTGGGACCCCGTCACGGACGAGCTGTGGGAGCTTCCCGACGTGCCGCACCCGCACTCACCTACCAGCTGGAACGCGGCGGTGGTCTGCGGCGCCCACGGCGTTTGTGACCACCTCGACTGCCGCCGCAAGCCCTTCCTCGACGTCTTTCTGGACTCCCGCCCTAAGAAGAAGATGCGCTTGTTCGTCTACTCATCGGAGGCTGGCACCTGGAGCGAGCCGACCTATGGCCCTCCCTCCCCAACGAATGGCGTTGAAATGGTTCCACCTGCCCTTGTGGGTAATGCACTCCATTTCCTCATTGATGCGACCTACATCATTCTCAAGTATGATTTGGCCACACGGACTGTGTCTACTATTTTCCTGCCTGATGATTTCATTTCGGACTTCGCTGCGCTCACGACGACAGAGGATGGTCGGTTGGGATTCGCTAGAGTGGAGAAGCGGACAGCAAAGGATAATCGATTCACTGTGACGTGCATACACGACCACTGGTCAATGGAGACAGGTCCTGAGGGACATGTTTTATGGACACAAGACAGATCGATTGTGCTTGAGACACTGCTCAACGTCGATGCCTGCTCCATCAGAAATGATTGTGTTGCCTTTGCACACGGTGTTGGGGTCTTTTTCGTGGGGACAGATGTTGAATGGTTCAGTATTGATCTGAAGTCTGGACGGGTGAGGAAAGAGAATTATGGTGACGGTTTCAATTATGGTGTTGTTCCCTACACGAGCTTCTACACCCCAGGTATAGCTTTGCTTGGTCCGTGATTGGCCAATTTATAGAACTCTGTAGTACTAAAGTTAGCACTGTGCAATAAGGAACAGTGAATCTATCGAACAGAAGTAACCATAGAACTTTGCTACCCATACCTATTTTTTTCTTATGGTTTGTTGAAACTGGTTAGATATGCATAGGAATTTATTCGCCTATTGTACATGATGTGGACGGATGATGAGATCTTGACAATCGATCTAAAATTAAGCAGAACCAGGAATTTCATCTGGGAAACCCAAGAAAGACAGTAGACAGATATCTGGGTTTATTATAAATTTTCTTTCTGATGGGCATTTTTTGTGATAATAGCATTACTCATTTGGGCCGTATTGTCAAATTCTTTGTATGCACTTATGAACAGAATATTTTATTATCATACTTCACTTGGTCACTTGAAACTGACTACCTATATCCACTATGTTTCTCTATTCTGTAGAGTTTCGTCAGTATGGATTACCTCGTGCCTGAACTGACCAAGCAGTATCATACTTCAAGTGTTTGACCAAGCAGTATCATACTTCAAGTGTTTGATCAAGCAGTAAGTTTTCACGCCCAATTATGATTGTTTTAAAATTAGAATGATGAGCATATGTTTGGTCTTGTTGGAGCTTTTGTTCAGCTCATGCTTAGCAAGGGTCCCTGGGGGAGTAATGTTATATTGGATATGTCATATGTGCCTTGCTTTCCTGAAAAACTGCTCTGCCTTGCTTTCCTGAAAAAATTACACTGTAGTTTAGTTTGAGTTTTCAGATGAGCAAAGTTGCATCTGATCTTCAATAGAAGTAATGGTTCAATGTTGCCTTTATTGCAAAGCTTTCTGACCTTAAGGTGCCTGTACTTTTGTAAGCAGCCATCTCATTGCAATTTGCTCAGGTTCACTTAGCTAGTCTATCAAGCAGTCGCTCCAGTTTTGAGAACCACCAGCAATTTGAGCAGCTATTTAATTGTCGTCGATGCAAAAGTCATGTTGATAATACTCCATGTATGCACATGTCCAACTCATTGCTGGGATTTCAATGTTTTGTGAAAACTGGAGTCTTCTGGTTTAAATTTCAATGTCTAAATTTGGTACACTGTTTCTACTACTATGAAGTCAGCACATAATCCATAGCACTACACTCGTTAATTCCACATGTTGTGTTTGAAAAGGTTGATTGGTTAGTGCACTAGAGTGATGCTAGGTTGCTCACATTTCAAAGTCATGAAGGTTCTTCATTTATTATTTCAAACTTATGTTGAAGTGAATTATCACTATTTGATTTCCAACTTGTTTGTCCACATCTAAAATTGTATATTTAGAGCTTGGAACTGGTTGATACTAACTTCACAGGTCTATGAGATGGAAAAATAAGTAATGTGTAGGCCAGTTGATGTATGCTTGCGAAGGCCAAAACAATGGATGTACCATAAAGTGGTGTTGGACTTGCAGATGATTGATTGTTTAATCCAGTTTTTACCGGAGAACTCACTGCTAACTGTATTATCCACAGGTAAACAAGATGCTCCTGGATGATGGAGAGAAGAGGCTGCCAGTCTCTGCTTCAGGCAAATCACTTGGCGTCGGGTCCGCTGAAGCAGTGTGTGTGTGTGTTTGGGAGGGGGGGGGGGGGGGGGGGGGGTCAAAACTACGCAAAAACCTGTCCTGTTTCCTAGACCTTAAGTCTGTAACCTGAATATCCGCATGTATTCTTCGTTGACTGTCCTGTCTCAAGCTTCTGTGCACGCTTTTCAGTTGATGGTCATTTTACGCAAAACATATTGTCACATGTCTGACGTGATCATACATGATGATAGATGTGAACTAGATTGATTGTGTTCAGTTAACGGTAATTTTATGCAAAACATATTGTCACAACATGTCTGACGTGATCATAGATGATGATAGATGTGAAATAGATTGATTGTGTTCGGTTAACCTGAATTACTGCAGTAGAGTTTTTTATTGCTTTATAGGTGTGAGCTTCAGCCGTTTGGCAAAGATTAGAAATGGCTAAATGTAAGGAGCCAAACTCAAGTGTTGCTGCTGAACGCTTCCCTTGCTATTTTTGTATACATTTGGGGGTAATTATTCCTCACTGTGGAATGTGAACTATGCAATTGTTGAAGTATGTCGGTCACTTGATCCACCATGGTATACAGATGTATGGGTTGTTCGGTGTTCCCAGTTTGGCAGTAGACTATTATTGCAGCTGGACTATTGTTTCCTGATGAACCAAGGCTGTTGTGAATTGCTCAAGTGACATGACAAAGGTCACTCTACCATTTGTTGACTGACTGTGTTCAGGTTAGGGTAAAAAACAATGTAGCTGGAGGAAAACACCGTAGCACTTGCTGGGAAGTGTGTTTTGTGAGAGAGATAAATAGTGAAAATTTGATGAATAATGAAAAGTTGGAATAGATAGTGTTTTCTTAGGAAATCTGAACATGGCTTGAACTACTACTGAACACAGATGTTTCATGCAGCCTTGCCACCTCAACTGAATGTCATGCCTAGCAGCCGCCGAACCAAATCAAGGGTGAAGGGGAAGGAGGAGTTGGAGGGATTGCTTAAGAGAAAAACAGGAGACACGGCGGCTGCCCCGCTTGGGGACGGTCGTCCTCACTCGTTTGGGAGGGGGGGGGGGGCTGCGCAAGGCGAAGGGAGGAGGCGTTGCCCCTGAGAAAGAGACGACGCGGGGGCTAATGGAAACCGTATCAAGCTACGGAACTCTTTCATCACAAAGTGAAGTGCCATGTTTCTCCAGTGGAGTAGCAAACCGAATGAAACAAGAACTACAAAGCTCACCATGTGCATGAGCAGCCTTCCGTCGCCTCTATTTGCTTTTTAGTTGCATAGAGAAGTTTTTTAGTTCCATCTTTAAATAGATTTAGTATGAAAATATATTCTATTGTTAATCTAATAATACTTATTTTGTACCATAAATATTAGTATTATTGTAGCTGTAGAGTCCTAATGGACTAAACAACCCTGGCAGGCCATCCTATGGGCCGGCCCAAGTACAAGACTTGACGTACAAGACAGGTATTAGTTCTAGTCGGTTAGGATAAGCTGTATTAGGAAATTAGAGATTAACTTGTAAAAGTCTCCTGATCCTATACGGTTTCCATGTAACCCTGTCCTCCGGCATATATAAGGGGAGAAAGGGACCGCATCTCATCTATACAAGATCCACCATACAGGACGTAGGGTATTACGCATATTACGGCCTGAACCTATCTAAATCGTCTCTTGTCACCTTCGATTCTAGATTCTCGACGACTTCTCCTCAAACCCTTCTCTCGAGGCATCCCCTCGAGAGCCTAGTCAGCATAACTCGCCGATACTTTGGCGCCGTCTGTGGGATTCAACTCGTCGAGAACTCGCTAAAGTGTCGATGGCATCCTTCAGCGCCTCCGTCAACGTCAAGTTCGAGGAAGGCGCGACCTTCATCTTCGGTTCCTGGCTTTGCACTGTAAACCAGGATGGCAAGCTTCGGCATGAACTGCGCGACGTGACGATTGCGTCAGCTCCGCCGCCCGCGCAGACTACGCCGCGAATTGCACGGCGAGACAATGGCGTCTCCGCCACCACCCGCGCGGGTCACCGTGCGCAGATCGTCAAGGGTCTCCGACTCCGACACGATCCTCGGATCGTATCCAACTCGGAGGAGTACCTGGAGGCAGAAGCCGAGTTCGACTCGGACAAACGATGACTCCGGTCTCGTTGCCCTCAAGTATCAAGACCAAGCAGATAGTCGTGGTACAAGACTACTTGGCGGCCTGAGGATCATCTACAGCATCCGCCAGGGTACTTCAGTAAGGACCGTGACCTCCGTCACCCAGGAGGCCAGGCCAAGATCAACCCTGCGACTCGTAGGAAGTGTCGCCAGAGTTCTTTTCCTGTCCGAGCAGGGTTCTTTTTTCGATAAGAACCCAGACTATGGCAGCCAGCAGGGTTCTTTTTCCGATAAGAACCCGGACTACGATGACCAGCCGAGTTCTTTTTCAACCAAGAACTCGGACTCGGCGCGACTTCATCAGCGAATTGTCCACGAATCAAGCTAAGTCATATGTTTTAATTATTTATTCGTATCTACAAATGGATACCTTCGCGATCCATGCTTTCGTCGATTTCGTCTTGCGCTTTTCGTATTTTCTCCGACTTCTTCAGTATGTTCGGTTTTATCCCTAAAAGTCGAGTGTCTTGAGAAGTTTTTGTCTGACGATGCAAACCGTGCTTTTTTCAAGCCGATGTGTTTATTAACCGGGGTATCGTGGAGGGCATGGCTAGCGGGACTAACTACTCGAGCACGCGATCATGCCGGGTTGTTGTCACTGTGCTTTTTGCGTTTTCGCTGACTTCTTCAGTGTGTTCTGTTTTATCTCTAAAGACGAGTGTGTCGAGAGTTTTTTGTCTGACGATGCAAACCGTGCTTTTTCCAAGCCGATGTGTTTATTAACCGGGGTATCCCCGAAGGCACGGCTAGTGGGACTAACTACTCGAGCACACGAGATTAGTCAAACATATAATTATTAGTCAAACATATAATTATTCGACAGGAGAGTTGTATTTTTCTTTTGGACAGAGGGAATACCTGACTAGTTGACTTTGTCGTTCTGGGCTAGCTGTCCTGGCACTACAATGACAAGGTGAGACTTGTGACACGCTGGTTGTGCATTTCTTGACTTGACTTGAACAGTGACTTTGTGCGTCAGAGTATGCTAGCTGGTCCCAGGTCAGATGTGGCTGCCTCCGCGGCTGTTCTATTGACTTCGATTCAGGAGTCCATTTCCTCTGCTTGTGAATTCGACTTGCCAGATTCGAGACAGTTTCAGAAATTGGAACAGGCCTTAAAGAGACCTCTATATAAATGTGCCCCCATTGCCTCTAGTTTCATCACAACAAGCTCATCGACTCTCATTTGCATACAGCACAGTACACTCTCAGGTCAGCACCCTTGCTAGCTTGGCAAGCAATTAGCAAAGCTCCAATGGCATACCAAATTGAGAGTCACCGCTCCGGCGCAGAGGTTGTCACCGGAGATGCCATATGCAAGAAGAAGTCGATCGACCTCCTGGAAGAGCTGGGCCTCCCCAAGGGCCTACTCCCTATGGAGGACATCAAGGAGTTTGGGTACAACCGTGCCACGGGGTTCATGTGGCTGGTGCAAAAGAAGAACAAGATCGAACACACGTTCAGGAAGATCAAGCAGACTGTGTCCTATGCAGCTGAGGTAACAGCTTTTGTTCAGAAGGGAAAGCTCCAGAAGATCACCGGTGTCAAGACCAAAGAGCTGATGCTCTGGCTCAGTGTTGTTGAGGTCTATGTTCCTGAGGCCTTGCCGGAGAAGGTCACCTTTAAGACCGGCACTGGCCTTTCTGATAGCTTTGACGCCACTGCCTTTGCCCTCGGAGAGTAAAACTTGTTAGCTGGATTAATCAGAAACTGTCTAATATCTATCTTTATTTATTTTGTGTTGCAAAGATGCATATATAAGTATGTTTCTATAGTTGCTCGTGTGAATCTGTATATTGCAGTTTCGTTGCAAAATGAATTCAGTTCATATGAATGATGGTGTCTTACTATAAATATCTTTACGACTCTAGCCTATCTGGTAGCTGCATTACTTCATCTTTATCAGAATTGTTTGTGGAGGAGGATATTTCAATAATCTTTTACGGTCTGTGACAAGTTAGTGCACAGCCATTACAGAATGCAACAAGCTAGAAGAGTGTGGAACTCCCATAAAAAGAACCCAGCATCGTGGAACTTCGCTAGCCACTGCCCAATGCAAGGTGTACAAAACTGACACTTGTTACAAATTTGTGTGATATCATGTACACTTGATCTCCTATGTTACCAGCACACATCCTCTCAGAACAGCATTAAGGAATATTGTTATGAGCAGTGACAGAGCCATGTATATGGCGAACCATGGCGGCCGCCATACCCACGCAACTACCGATCATCTACTTACCAATGTGATATTTTTATATAATTTTTTTGTGGATAATATTTTTATATAATTATGACTAGCGAACTGATATATATCTATGTACATTTACACTTATTGATGATTATATTATTGTGTTGTGATCTCTTTTGTATGTATGCATATTATAGTTGCAGTATTTGTTTATGTACGGATACACCGAACATCACTACGCACACCTTACTAGAAAACTTGGCATGAGAGGGGGGGCAAGCCACCCCCAGGCATTACTGTAAGAAGAATGTCTTCTCACACAGACCAAGAAAAACCTCGAACCCGACCCCCGCCTTGACACTAGGAGGCTTAGCCCATGAGACTACCTGCCTGGGCTATACAGATCCTCAGGCCGACCTGGGCCGTCATCTAAACCAGTTCTTTGGCATATGGAACCAGACATATAATTACACCTAGACCACATTACCACGCTCTTGTAGAAATCACCAGTCTTCGACGGGTGGCTTTGCAATCCCCTTGTGGCTCCACGCGTGAGGCTACAGACAACATGGGCCATTTCAAAGAAAAAAAAATGTAGGTCCACCCATCTTGTTTCATAAAATTAGTTTGATAACTCTGAAAACATTAAATTACCGTTATGTATATCCTTTGCATGTGATCCAGTAATGTGTCTCTTCCAGCAAAATAAAAACTTACCGGTCTATAATATGACCATCAGAGCATCTCCAGCAGCTTGGCCATCTCCTGATTTGGCTATTTGGCACAAAAACTCCAGGAGATTGGCCATATGGCTATCACTATGCACTAACCACATGGAGAACAAGGATGGCCAAATGTGGCTAGTCCTTTGGCCATCTCCATGATGCATATTTCAAATGGATGAGAGATTAACATGTGGGTCCCATATAATAAAATATAGGGCAATAGAATTTAGAGGGTGAGATTTGGCTATTATGCTGGAGTGTTCTGTAATATAGAGAGAATCTTTTAATGGATAGCCAAATGAAGATATGGAGTCATATTTGCCTAGTCTATTGGAGATGCTCTTAGAACTTCATAATTGGCTGACTTGTAAACATTCAAACAATATAATACGACATGTAATTTCTCACCTGGCTCAAGAGGAACCAAAATGTCCAATTTTCATCGCTGCCCAGTTATATGGACTTTTGACTTGGTTGTGGCGTGCTAACTATAAGACTTGTTTAGCTTGCACTAGACACTAAAATATCTGTGCAAGTCTTGGCTTGGTCATTGCCTTTGTTTGTTAGAGTACGCTGAGAAAAAGTCAGATATGGCTACCTGTGCTGATGGTCAGGACTCAGGAGTCCCTTTCTTTTGCCTCTGCATTCAAGTTACCAGATTCTAGACAGATTCAGAATAAGTAGCACTGAAACATGCTTTGCTACCTCTATATAAATGTACCTCCATTGCCTCAATTTCATCATAGCGCAATTCATTCGCATACAACACAGCACATTACACTCCCAGGTTAGAACCACTTGCTAGCAAAGCAACAATGGCGTCGCAGATAGAGACCCACCGCTCGGGTGCTGAGGTTTTCAGTGGAGATGCCATCTGCAGGAAGAAATCTGTCGAGCTACTGGAAGAGCTGGGCCTCCCGAATGGCCTCCTTCCTATGGAGGACATTCAGGAGTTTGGGTTCAACCGTGCCACGGGGTTCATGTGGCTGGTGCAGGGGAAGAAGAAAGTGGATCACACATTCAAGAAGATCAAGCAGACTGTATCCTATGCTTCTGAGGTAACGGCGTTCGCCGAGAAGGGCAAGCTGGCGAAGATCACTGGTGTCAAGACCAAAGAGCTAATGCTCTGGCTCAGCGTTGTTGAAGTGTATGTTTCTGAGGCATCACCAGAGAAGGTCACCTTCAAGACCGGCACCGGCCTCTCTGATAGCTTCGAGGCTGCTGCCTTTGCACTCGGGGAGTAATCAAGGAGTAAATTGAGGTAGAGAAGAAATGATGCTGGGCACACAACCATACTAATAACAAATATTAAAGTGTAATAGTGTAATTATGTTTCTGCAGTTCTTGAGATTTTGTATTCCCTCCATCGCAAATTATCGCTGATCTTTGTTCTAGGTAATAAAACTTGTCTAGCTTTGGTCAATCACATGCACCAGTTGCCACTGCGGAGGCTCTGACATGAGCATTTTTTATTTCTTAATAAAGTTTGAGAAGTACATTAGCGGTCCTTTTCAGTATGAGTGTGCTTCAGTTTTCAGCCATCCTCGGCAATTCATCACACTAAGGACTTGTTGTTCGGTTCCATTGGAATGGTTCCCGGCTGGAATAGTTCCCAAAGCATAGATATATTAAGAAATTTGTGATAGATAAAGTAAGAGGCCAGGATTCATTCTGGGCCAAAAACTAATTTACTCATAATATGTATGACAAAAGATCGGGAATCAATCCGCTAGTCAATAGGTAGGGAATCATCTCTTGTCATCTCAATCATGAGTAAATTAGTTTCGACCCATAATGAATCTTGGCTTCTTACTCTATCTACCAAAAATTTCTTGATATATTTATATCTTAGGAACCATTCCTAAAGTATGCGGCCGAAGTGCGGGGGGCTTGGTGGTTTGTTGTTGAACGCAGGCAACGAATGGGCGGGCCGCAAGGTCGTATGTTTTTAAGCCCCATGGCCAGACCAAAGTTAATACTACCCCACAGGTCGTATATGTTTTCTTGCTACATGGCCAAACCAAAGTTTACATGCAGTAAGAGCAGATGACTTGAAATCTCAAACACGCATTCATCAACACAAGTGTCCATAATAATCTTGGAATGAAATGTACATATTCCTTTACTAGCACGTAGAGAAAAATTAGGAACACAATGCAATCTGAAGCTAGCTCAAACTATATTAATGGCTTAGGGTCGTCTAGTATGCCAATAGGCCATTATAGCATTACAAGAAAAAAAAGTAAAGAGTTTATTAGAGTCATCAGAAAGATAATTAAACACTGACATAGGACCACACTTTCACCAACGATTTGAGAAGAGGGTACTTATCATTATTTGATAGAACCGAAGTATCCCAAGCTAGACTCATGATTCCAACTCAGGAAGCAAACATCATTTTTCAATAGAGTGATAAAATCTATAATAAACATGAATGGCATGAAAACATCATCATTGTTTCACTGATAGAGCAGAAATCTGCTTGTAACTACACAGTTGACCTTGCTAATTGGCACCATTTGCCAAGCTCAACGCTCTACCAGTGTACAAACCAACCGCAACAAAAGGTGCAATCACTTCCACATCTGTACAAGTGCTGGTCATGGGTTTGCAAATTTTCAGCGCCTGCCTGTTTCCTACACTATGTGAATAAAGAACTAATTTAGCACACACAAAGGGGGCGTACTGTATGTTCAGCATGTCGGCCCGTGCACTACCCCGCTTGACGACGTGCACATGGTAAGACAATTTTGCAATGGAAGATCTTGTCATCATAACTGGCTGGCTCATAACGTTCCCACAATATAATTGCAATTCCATATTATACAGCGTGGACTTTTTCGCCTGATTTCGGAGGAGCCAAGGCTTATGGACTTATGGTCATCTCTGGCTTCCTAGTTATGGACTTTTGACTCGGTCATGGCGTGCTCACTGTAAGACTTCTTCTGAGTGCACTAGACCCTGAAATAGTTGTGCATCTCTTGACTTGGTCAGCAACATTGGCATTAGAGTATGATTGCTGGTCACAAGTCAAATATGGCTACCTGTGTGCAGCTACGCTATGGCCAACGAGGGTCAGTAGTCCTAGTCGTTTGTGCCTCTGAATTCTACATACCAGATTGCATTCAGTTTCAGAACTGTGTAACACTTGAAGTCTTGAACAAGCCCTGAGATCTCTATATAAACATGCCTCCATTGCCTCAAGGGTTTCATCAAAACAAGCTCAACTCCTCTGTATACACACAGTACATTCCCAGGTCAGAACCCCTTGCAAGCAAAGATCCAATGGCTTCCCAAATTGAGAGCCACCGCTCTGGCGCAGAGGTTGTCAGTGGAGATGCCATCTGCAGGAAGAAGTCTGTCGAGCTGCTGGAAGAGATTGGCCTCCCCAAGGGCCTTCTGCCTATGGAGGACATTCAGGAGTTTGGGTACAACCGTGACACGGGGTTCATGTGGCTGATACAAAGGAAGAAAAAGGTTGAGCACACGTTCAAGAAGATCAAGCAGACGGTGTCCTATGCTGCTGAAGTAACGGCTTTTGTTGAGAAGGGAAAGCTGCAAAAGATCACCGGTGTCAAGACCAAGGAGCTTATGCTCTGGCTCAGCGTTGTTGAGGTCTATGTTCCTGAGGCGTCGCCACAAAAGGTCACCTTCAAGACTGGAACTGGCCTCTCCGATAGCTTTGACGCCACTGCTTTTGCACTTGGGGAGTAAATACGGGATCAGTTGCATTATTGACCATAAATTATGCAATGTGTGCTTCGTTCCTTTTTTTTGTTTCAAGATGCATGTATAAGTATGTTCCGCAGTTGCCAGTACGAGTTTGTTTGGTTTTTTGCAAACTGAATTCAATTGTTATGAATGCCATTATCTCTTATGTTGGTCAAATGGGATGGGATTATGTTCCAGCCCATCCAATTTCCTATCTGATATCTCACTGGTTGTATTTATCTACACTTTGTCACTTTTATGTAGGGCTGGGCGTTAGGTAAATACCGAACCGAACCGTTTGGTTCCTCGAAGTTCGGTTCCTAGAAAATAGGTACCGATCGGTACCCGCCAGAAACAAGAACCGAGGAAATTCGGTTTCGGTTCTTTTGGTTCGGTAATCGGCTTTACCCGAAAGTACCCGGAGTTTAGAATTCAGCAAAAAGGCTCATTCAAAAGGAAATTTCGACAACATTTCGTCTTATTTTTTCATAAAACTGCAGCCATTTCAACATAGAGGTAACAACACAGCCACAATAGTTATTCACCACCATAGTTCAATGCAAAATCACCATAGTTTAGTTTACACACAAATATGATAGGATACAAATAAAATAGCAAGCAGCCAAGGGCCAAGGGTGGAGCGTGCGAGGATCGAGCTGGAGCAGACGACTGGAGTTGCAGATGTGCCAGTAGATGTTCCCAGCGGCGTGCACGCAGCGGACCTCGAACCACCACGGGTCGAAGTCGACGACGACGCCCTCGGCCCGCGGCAGCGCGTGCTAGGCGCAGTCGCCGCCGTCGTGGACGGACGCGACCCAGGTGCACGAGAGGTCGCCGTCGATGGAGAGGCAGACTGCATCGACGGAGAGCCTGCTCGGGTGTGTGCGCGAGAGGACGGCGACGCTGATGACGCTGCTGGCGCCCGGCCTGTGGGGTGGGGGTGTGGCGGCGACTCCCTGTGCTGCGTGTGCGTGCGCCGTGTGGTGCGAGTCGGAGTGGGAGGGAGAGAGGTAGACAACTGCCTTAGAGTTTGCTAATGGGCTGATGACTAATGGGCCATAGTTGGGCTGCCTACAAGAAGTTCGGTTCTTCTCAGTTACCCGAGAACCGAGCCGAACCGAACCGAGAAATTCGGTTCCCTCAGAATAGATACCAAGTACCGTACCGAATATCTCGGTTCGGGGGTAAATTCGGTTCGGTTCTCGGTATTTCGTGCCCAACCCTGGTTTTGACTTCTTCTTCTTCTTAGCTTTGTCAATTTAGACTACTGATTTGATCAAAAACTAGGACCGCAGCATGATGCCACTAATGGAAGTCCTTTTATCCATAGGATAATCAAAGTTTTTATAATGTAAGGCACATGGAAATCTCAAAAAGGGATTTATCAACACAAGTCATCAATAATATACCCCTCCAAATAGAAATACTAGAAAGCTTTAGGCGCGGCGTTGCCACGCGATCTTGTGCTGGCCAGTGATAATTTAGTGTGATGTTCAGAAAAATCTAGAATGGATATATTACTCTTTATGACCAGGTTTCTAGCATTGGTGAGAGGATTGAAGCTCACTACGTGTCAGATACTCATATACCTTTCTTATGTTTAAGGGACGCGGCTATATTAAAGAACTATGTAATTATTGTCCTCTAATTTTCGGTCGAAGCTGGTTCTGACATTTAGAGTCAACGGACATGGATATAGTGTTTTGAGCTCGTGGTATGTTTTTTTTAGCATTCAATTATATTTTGCTATGTATGGATTTTGTAGATTTTGGTATTTAGAGAAGTTGTTAATTTAAAATCATTTTGGGGTTACTTTAAAATATTTTGGTATTCGGATGTTAGCTATATGGGGAAATTGAAGAAATAAGTTCAAGTACAAGCATCAAATAAAATGAGCTTAAAATGGAGATGAGGAGGGTTGAAAGGGATAGTATATTGTGTTCGAGAAATTTAGGAAAAATAACGATGGAATCGAAGTTTGTATGAGTGAGATATCTGTGTTTAGAAGATTGACTATTAATGAATTCTGAAAATAATTTGACATAAAATGGAGATTTCTCTACGGGTTCTATTTGTACGTAATGGGCTCGAATGAGCTGGGCCTGCACGGTCATTTGAGCTTGTATGCTTAGCTCAGTATACAGGTCTTTCTTAAAACAAAAAAAAAGAAAAAAAAATATAGTATACAGGGGAGGCAGAGGTACGGGAACAGAGAGATACAGAAAAGCTCGTGTTCATCTTCCCTGCCATGGCCAAGCTTCTGGAGCTCCAGCTGGCGGCTGTTCCGGGCTCATTTTTTTTCCCAATCCGACGACATGGGCATGTAAAGGAGGAAGAAAGGGTTCTGTTTTTCGGTTTCCTTTTAAGGATTAAGGCACGGTAGGGAGGGGAGCCATGCCGCCATCAGCAGCTATGGATGCTGCTCGGGAGGATCATGGAGGGCTCTGTGCCTTCTGTACAGGGAAGGGCAGAGGGGGATGCGGCTTGGAAGAGGTAGAGGAGGGTGTAAGGGTGTTCACCGTCAGAGCAATCGAGCTGGGGTGGCCTAGCGCCGGAGATCGACGAGGACAGCCTGCCACTGTACACGAACAAACTAATGGGAAATTGAAGCTGAGGAGGAAGACGAGCGACCTAGGTGGTGGAGGGACAGGGGACGGGGAACAACGACGATCACAGTGCCGATGGCCCGCGAACCGCGGTGTGACAAGTCTCGAGGGGGACGACGCCACGCGAAGCGTCGAGAGCATGGCAAGGGACGGCCTGCACCCGTGCCATTGTTTTCACCTTAGATGTTTGATCCAACGGCAGAAGAAAAATTGTGTGACGTGGCATAATATCAGCTCGGGGAATGAACCCAGCTTTCGATATATAAAGATTTGTTGCTTTTGACTTTTATCACTTTTGAATAAAACAAATGGTCAAAACATCATGGCTAGAAGTCAACAGGGACAAATATTTAATACTTAACATTTCAATAATGATATTTTGGAAAGAAATGTATAAAATCCTTCACTGGTATTAAATACAGAGAGAAGAACACCACCCAATCTGAAGGTGAAACTGTCTGTATTCATGGTGCAGGTGCTAGTATGTCAATAGGCAATAGCATCACAAAAAAAAATACGATTTTATTAGAGTGGCCGAGAAGATGAAAACTGAAATCGGACCACATTTTCAGCAACGATCTGAGAAGAGCCCACTTATCATTATTGATTCAACCAAAATATCCTAGGAATATGTTAGAATATTTGGATCTGCCCCATTATTCTATTTATTCTAAAGGATTATAGCCTACTTTTTATGTTATAGTCATTATGGTCAATACCATACTGGTAATGGAAAAGAACTCTGCTTGGACTGGAAAAGAACCCTGGCAACGCCTCGTACGAGTCACAGGGTTGATTCTGCAGAGAACCCTGTGGGTATCAGACAACCCTGGAGGTTCTAAAAGAACCCTGGCGGTTCTCAAAGAACCCTGGCGCTGGCCTGAGCCTGAGCCTGACTTGCGTGCGGGAGGGATCTCTCTTTCGCTAGTTATGGAAACTGAAGACGCGGCAATTGGAAGGGCTGATTATGGCAATCACTGATACCATGATTCAGCTTACCCTAATTCAGCTTTCCATAACTCAGCCTTCCCGATTCTCTCCCGTCCAGGTTCATCCTCTCGTCTCACCCAAAGGCTATGAATAGAGAGAGCCATCTTCTCCTATAAAACTGAGTTTTTGGAGTCCATTACTTCTCCTCCTTCCTCTGCTGCAAATCGGCCTCCCCATCGCCGGCGGTGCGCGCACATCACCGGCGAGAGCAGGTGCCTCCGACACCATTGCCTCCTTGAGATCCTGCTCGGGATATCGGGGCAATCAGGTTTCTGGGGAGCGTCTCTACGCGACTGCTCGCCCAGAACTGCTACGTCTTCACCGGCGTACGGTTCACCGTCCTGGGGACTCCGCCGCCGTCGAACGACTACACTGCGCCTCGTCTTCTTCCTGCACGACTCCGGCGCTCGGACTGCACTGCGTCAACGGATCTTCCTGCATCGAATCTGTACGACTACTTCGAGCAAGGCCAGTCGAGAAATATCATGAGTACAGATGATATTCCTCCAGCTGGTAACGGCGCAACCAATGCCTCTGGCGGAGGTCCCGTCCCAGGGTACTTTTCGATGTCCGAACTGTTATCCTCTATCTTATTCGTGTTCTTCTTTAGATCTGTGTTAAATTTGAACACGTGCACATGGATCGTTTCACTCATTATAGTCATGCAAATATTCGTGAATTCAATTATAACTTTTGGAATTAAAATATGGCCTATTGCAGATAATTATCCAACAATCCAGAAACCTGATTTTAGTGATAATTATGTTGATAGGTTTTCGGTTGCTCAATTTGCTTCATCCATTAAACCAAACACTTTTGACGGTACAAATTTTGTGAGTTGGCGTGAACGGATGGTACTATGGTTGACCACCATGGGCATCATGGATGTGGCGGAAGGGAAGCCCGAACAATGCACCCCCGAGCAGGGAAGTGCGTTCGAGGTTAAAGATAATCTCTTCCGCGGATGCATCCTTGGTGTGATTGCCCCACATTTGATTAATCCCCTTCTTAAGAAGAAGACTGGGAAAGAGATGTGGGACGCCCTTGATACTCAGTACGGAGTGTCTGATGCCGGCAGTGATCTGTATCTCATGGAGCAGTTCCTAGACTACAGGATGGTGGAAGACCGTCCTGTGGTGGAACAAGCTAATGAGTTGCATGTGCTGGCTAAAGACCTTGGCTGTTGCAACAAAGAGAACCCTTGCGTGCTGCCTGACAAGTTTGTGGCCGGAGGTATCATCTCCAAGCTGCCACCTTCTTGGAGGGACTTTGCTACTTCTCTGAAACACAGGAGGCAGGAGTTCACGATTGATGGACTCATTGGCACTCTTGATGTGGAGGAAAAGGCGAGAGCAAAGGACGTACGTAACAAGGGGACACTTGTCGGTGCAAGCGCGAACTTTGTTCAAAAGAACATTAATGCTCGCACCAACAACAAGGGCAAAGGCAAGAAACCGCCTCAGCCACAGAACCCTGGGAAGGCTAAACAAACCACCGAGTTCAAGAAGAAGAAGGGAGCCTGCTACGTGTGCGGGAGTGAGGATCACTTTGCTGGAAAGTGTCCTCAACGCAAAGAAGGCAAGTCTGCCAACATGGTTATTAGCGAGCCTGCAGGAACATTGGGGTACGGTAATTATTTACCTACAGTTCTTTCAGTTATGTGTACACCCGAGTGGTGGGTAGACACTGGCGCTAATATTCATGTATGTGCTGAAATTTCCTTGTTTTCTTCATACCAGGTCGGGGGGACTACCTCCTTGTTGATGGGGAACGGGGCTCAAGCGCTTGTACTTGGTGTTGGCACGGTCAATCTGAAGTTTACTTCGGGAAAGATCGTGCAGCTGAAGAACGTGCAGCATGTCCCCACCATCAAGAAGAATCTAGTCAGCGGCTCTCTACTCTGTAGAGATGGTTTTAAATTAGTCTTCGAGTCAAATAAATATATCCTGTCAAAGTTTGGAACCTTTGTTGGTAAAGGTTATGATAGCGGAGGTTTGTTCCGTTTTTCACTTGATGATGGATGTAATAAAGTAGTGAACAACATTGTTAACGTTGATGAATCTAATGTTTGGCATTCGAGGCTTTGTCACGTTAATTTTGGTTGTATGACACGACTTGCAAATCTGAGTTTAATTCCAAAGTTCACCTTTGCCAAGAATTCTAAGTGCCTTGCATGTGTTGGTTCAAAACAAACTCGCAAGCCACACGTGGCTGCTGAGGCGAGAGACTTGGCACCTCTAGAATTAATTCATTCTGATCTCTGTGAGATGAATGGAGTATTGACAAAAGGTGGAAAGAAATATTTCATGACTCTTATAGATGATAGCACTAGATATTGTTATATTTACTTGTTGGAAACTAAAGATGAAGCCCTTCACTACTTTAAAATCTATAAAGCTGTAGTAGAAAACCAACTTGAGAAGAAAATCAAAAGGATTAGGTCAGATCGCGGTGGCGAGTACTTTTCAAAGTCGTTTGACTTATTCTGCGAAGAACACGGTATTATTCATGAGAGGACGCCTCCCTACTCTCCCCAATCAAACGGGGTTGCCGAAAGAAAGAACCGAACCTTGACCGACTTGGTCAACGCCATGTTGGATACCTCGGGACTTTCTAGGGAATGGTGGGGTGAGGCTATATTGACAGCATGTCATGTCCTAAACCGTGTACCTCCAAAGAATAAAGAGAAGACACCATTCGAGGAATGGGAAAAGAAAAGGCTAACGCTTTCCTATTTGCGTACTTGGGGTTGTTTGGCCAAAGCATGTGTGCCCATCAACAAGAAGCGCAAACTTGGACCTAAAACTGTAGATTGTGTTCTTCTTGGTTACGCTATTCATAGCGTTGGATATAGATTCTTGGTAGTGAACTCTGGAGTACCTGACATGGTGGTCGGTACAATCTTTGAGACCAGAGATGCTACGTTCTTTGAGAACATGTTTCCAATGAAAAATGGAACAAGTTCATCTAGGCAAGAGATTATCGAGGATGATATCTCTGCCGAACCGATCGTACACGATGAGTTCTCTCATGTGAGACATCCTGAGGAGGATAACAATGAAGCTCCTAGAAGGAGTAAGAGACAGAAGACTGCAAAGTCTTTTAGTGATGACTTCATTGTATACCTCGTGGATGATACGCCCAGGACCATTAAAGAGGCATATTCAACTCCTGACGCTGACTATTGGAAGGAAGCTGTCAGAAATGAAATGGACTCTATCATGACTAATGGTACCTGGGAGGTTGTTGATCGCCCTTATGGATGCAAGCCTGTGGGATGCAAATGGGTGTTCAAGAAAAAGCTTAGGCCTGATGGTACTATCGAAAAGTACAAGGCTAGGCTTGTGGCCAAGGGTTATACCCAGAAAGAAGGAGAGGACTATTTTGACACTTACTCACCTGTTGCTCGTTTGACCACTATTCGAGTGCTACTCTCACTGGCAGCCTCCTATGGGCTTCTCGTTCATCAAATGGACGTGAAGACAGCTTTCCTAAATGGGGAGTTGGAAGAGGAGATCTATATGGATCAGCCTGATGGGTTTGTAGCAAATGGTCAAGAGAGAAAGGTGTGCAAGCTGTTGAAGTCTCTGTATGGCCTCAAGCAAGCACCTAAGCAGTGGCATGAGAAGTTTGATCGAACCCTAACCTCTGTTGGTTTTGTTTCGAACGAAGCCGACAAATGTGTGTACTATCGTTTTGGTGGAGGTGATGGAGTGATTCTGTGTCTGTATGTGGATGACATACTGATCTTCGGGACTAACCTTAGTGTGATTAAGGAAGTCAAAGAATTTCTCTCTCAGAGCTTTGAGATGAAAGATCTGGGAGAGGCCGATGTTATCCTCAATATCAAGCTGGTAAAGGATGGAAATGGTGGGGTGACTCTGTCACAGGCCCACTATGTGGAGAAGATGTTGAGTCGTTTTGGTTACAGTGACTTCAAGTCTGTCTCAACTCCTTATGATGCCAGTCTGATATTGAAAAAGAATAAAAGGATAACGAGAGATCAACTGAGATACTCTCAAATAATTGGTTCATTGATGTATCTAGCCAGCGCTACAAGGCCTGACATCGCATACGCTGTAAGCAAATTGAGTCGGTTTGTTGCAAACCCAGGCGATGATCACTGGAGAGCTCTTGAAAGAGTAATGCGCTATCTAGTAGGAACAATGGACTATGGAATTCATTATACCGGGGACCCTAAAGTTCTAGAAGGGTATAGTGATTCGAACTGGATATCAGATGCTGATGAGCTCAAGGCCACGAGTGGTTATGTGTTCACACTCGGAGGTGGCGCTGTTTCCTGGAAGTCTTGCAAGCAGACCATCTTAACGAGGTCAACAATGGAAGCAGAACTCACAGCACTGGATACCGCCACAGTTGAGGCCGAATGGCTTCGTGAACTCCTTACTGACCTGCCGATAGTCGAAAAACCGATACCGGCAATTCTGATGAACTGTGATAATCAAACTGTGATTATCAAGGTGAACAGTTCTAAGGATAACATGAAGTCATCCAGACATGTGAAAAGGCGGTTAAAGTCTGTCAGGAAACTGAGAAACTCCGGAGTTATAGCCTTGGATTATATTCAGACGGCTAAAAACCTGGCAGATCAATTCACAAAGGGTCTCTCACGCAATGTGATAGACTATGCATCTTTGGAATTGGGCTTGAGACCCACGTGAGTTACTCTATGGTTGAAACCCATTCTGGGATTATATTCAGACGGCTAAAAACCTGGCAGATCAATTCACAAAGGGTCTCTCACGCAATGTGATAGACTATGCATCTTTGGAATTGGGCTTGAGACCCACGTGAGTTACTCTATGGTTGAAACCCATTCTGTGTGATCGGAGATCCCGTGAAGCAGTATGGAGCAACAAGCTATAGTGTAACTGAGAGAAGAGAACCTTTGATGAAGGCTCATTCCATGAAAAGATGCATTTCTCTTCAACCCTGTAAGGTAGGATGGTGTATACCTTAATGTGCTCCAAGTGGTTTCATGGAACAAGGCAGTTGTTTCATTGAAACAGAGATGTTGTCCTACAGAACATCTTTAAGGAACACACCTATATGAGCCTGACTACTGGTCATAGTCTATGAGATTTGGGTGATCTCTAGAAACTCATGAAAGGCATGGAGTTTGACCCATAAGCTCCAAAACAGCGGGGATGCTACTGCAGCCTAGTATCAGTATAGAGCTCTGGTGAAACTTGTTCGTACAAAACTGGCAATTCAAGGCATAGTCCATTGTTCAGTTGTGAACGAATGTAACCCTAGTTCTAGATGGAAGTTCAACTTAACAGTCTCCATCAAATACTGGTATATCAAAGAGGATCTGAGAACATTTCAAGTACGGCTTAGAATCCTTGGTGGGGATTGTTAGAATATTTGGATCTGCCCCATTATTCTATTTATTCTAAAGGATTATAGCCTACTTTTTATGTTATAGTCATTATGGTCAATACCATACTGGTAATGGAAAAGAACTCTGCTTGGACTGGAAAAGAACCCTGGCAACGCCTCGTACGAGTCACAGGGTTGATTCTGCAGAGAACCCTGTGGGTATCAGACAACCCTGGAGGTTCTAAAAGAACCCTGGCGGTTCTCAAAGAACCCTGGCGCTGGCCTGAGCCTGAGCCTGACTTGCGTGCGGGAGGGATCTCTCTTTCGCTAGTTATGGAAACTGAAGACGCGGCAATTGGAAGGGCTGATTATGGCAATCACTGATACCATGATTCAGCTTACCCTAATTCAGCTTTCCATAACTCAGCCTTCCCGATTCTCTCCCGTCCAGGTTCATCCTCTCGTCTCACCCAAAGGCTATGAATAGAGAGAGCCATCTTCTCCTATAAAACTGAGTTTTTGGAGTCCATTACTTCTCCTCCTTCCTCTGCTGCAAATCGGCCTCCCCATCGCCGGCGGTGCGCGCACATCACCGGCGAGAGCAGGTGCCTCCGACACCATTGCCTCCTTGAGATCCTGCTCGGGATATCGGGGCAATCAGGTTTCTGGGGAGCGTCTCTACGCGACTGCTCGCCCAGAACTGCTACGTCTTCACCGGCGTACGGTTCACCGTCCTGGGGACTCCGCCGCCGTCGAACGACTACACTGCGCCTCGTCTTCTTCCTGCACGACTCCGGCGCTCGGACTGCACTGCGTCAACGGATCTTCCTGCATCGAATCTGTACGACTACTTCGAGCAAGGCCAGTCGAGAAATATCATGAGTACAGATGATATTCCTCCAGCTGGTAACGGCGCAACCAATGCCTCTGGCGGAGGTCCCGTCCCAGGGTACTTTTCGATGTCCGAACTGTTATCCTCTATCTTATTCGTGTTCTTCTTTAGATCTGTGTTAAATTTGAACACGTGCACATGGATCGTTTCACTCATTATAGTCATGCAAATATTCGTGAATTCAATTATAACTTTTGGAATTAAAATATGGCCTATTGCAGATAATTATCCAACAATCCAGAAACCTGATTTTAGTGATAATTATGTTGATAGGTTTTCGGTTGCTCAATTTGCTTCATCCATTAAACCAAACACTTTTGACGGTACAAATTTTGTGAGTTGGCGTGAACGGATGGTACTATGGTTGACCACCATGGGCATCATGGATGTGGCGGAAGGGAAGCCCGAACAATGCACCCCCGAGCAGGGAAGTGCGTTCGAGGTTAAAGATAATCTCTTCCGCGGATGCATCCTTGGTGTGATTGCCCCACATTTGATTAATCCCCTTCTTAAGAAGAAGACTGGGAAAGAGATGTGGGACGCCCTTGATACTCAGTACGGAGTGTCTGATGCCGGCAGTGATCTGTATCTCATGGAGCAGTTCCTAGACTACAGGATGGTGGAAGACCGTCCTGTGGTGGAACAAGCTAATGAGTTGCATGTGCTGGCTAAAGACCTTGGCTGTTGCAACAAAGAGAACCCTTGCGTGCTGCCTGACAAGTTTGTGGCCGGAGGTATCATCTCCAAGCTGCCACCTTCTTGGAGGGACTTTGCTACTTCTCTGAAACACAGGAGGCAGGAGTTCACGATTGATGGACTCATTGGCACTCTTGATGTGGAGGAAAAGGCGAGAGCAAAGGACGTACGTAACAAGGGGACACTTGTCGGTGCAAGCGCGAACTTTGTTCAAAAGAACATTAATGCTCGCACCAACAACAAGGGCAAAGGCAAGAAACCGCCTCAGCCACAGAACCCTGGGAAGGCTAAACAAACCACCGAGTTCAAGAAGAAGAAGGGAGCCTGCTACGTGTGCGGGAGTGAGGATCACTTTGCTGGAAAGTGTCCTCAACGCAAAGAAGGCAAGTCTGCCAACATGGTTATTAGCGAGCCTGCAGGAACATTGGGGTACGGTAATTATTTACCTACAGTTCTTTCAGTTATGTGTACACCCGAGTGGTGGGTAGACACTGGCGCTAATATTCATGTATGTGCTGAAATTTCCTTGTTTTCTTCATACCAGGTCGGGGGACTACCTCCTTGTTGATGGGGAACGGGGCTCAAGCGCTTGTACTTGGTGTTGGCACGGTCAATCTGAAGTTTACTTCGGGAAAGATCGTGCAGCTGAAGAACGTGCAGCATGTCCCCACCATCAAGAAGAATCTAGTCAGCGGCTCTCTACTCTGTAGAGATGGTTTTAAATTAGTCTTCGAGTCAAATAAATATATCCTGTCAAAGTTTGGAACCTTTGTCGGTAAAGGTTATGATAGCGGAGGTTTGTTCCGTTTTTCACTTGATGATGGATGTAATAAAGTAGTGAACAACATTGTTAACGTTGATGAATCTAATGTTTGGCATTCGAGGCTTTGTCACGTTAATTTTGGTTGTATGACACGACTTGCAAATCTGAGTTTAATTCCAAAGTTCACCTTTGCCAAGAATTCTAAGTGCCTTGCATGTGTTGGTTCAAAACAAACTCGCAAGCCACACGTGGCTGCTGAGGCGAGAGACTTGGCACCTCTAGAATTAATTCATTCTGATCTCTGTGAGATGAATGGAGTATTGACAAAAGGTGGAAAGAAATATTTCATGACTCTTATAGATGATAGCACTAGATATTGTTATATTTACTTGTTGGAAACTAAAGATGAAGCCCTTCACTACTTTAAAATCTATAAAGCTGTAGTAGAAAACCAACTTGAGAAGAAAATCAAAAGGATTAGGTCAGATCGCGGTGGCGAGTACTTTTCAAAGTCGTTTGACTTATTCTGCGAAGAACACGGTATTATTCATGAGAGGACGCCTCCCTACTCTCCCCAATCAAACGGGGTTGCCGAAAGAAAGAACCGAACCTTGACCGACTTGGTCAACGCCATGTTGGATACCTCGGGACTTTCTAGGGAATGGTGGGGTGAGGCTATATTGACAGCATGTCATGTCCTAAACCGTGTACCTCCAAAGAATAAAGAGAAGACACCATTCGAGGAATGGGAAAAGAAAAGGCTAACGCTTTCCTATTTGCGTACTTGGGGTTGTTTGGCCAAAGCATGTGTGCCCATCAACAAGAAGCGCAAACTTGGACCTAAAACTGTAGATTGTGTTCTTCTTGGTTACGCTATTCATAGCGTTGGATATAGATTCTTGGTAGTGAACTCTGGAGTACCTGACATGGTGGTCGGTACAATCTTTGAGACCAGAGATGCTACGTTCTTTGAGAACATGTTTCCAATGAAAAATGGAACAAGTTCATCTAGGCAAGAGATTATCGAGGATGATATCTCTGCCGAACCGATCGTACACGATGAGTTCTCTCATGTGAGACATCCTGAGGAGGATAACAATGAAGCTCCTAGAAGGAGTAAGAGACAGAAGACTGCAAAGTCTTTTAGTGATGACTTCATTGTATACCTCGTGGATGATACGCCCAGGACCATTAAAGAGGCATATTCAACTCCTGACGCTGACTATTGGAAGGAAGCTGTCAGAAATGAAATGGACTCTATCATGACTAATGGTACCTGGGAGGTTGTTGATCGCCCTTATGGATGCAAGCCTGTGGGATGCAAATGGGTGTTCAAGAAAAAGCTTAGGCCTGATGGTACTATCGAAAAGTACAAGGCTAGGCTTGTGGCCAAGGGTTATACCCAGAAAGAAGGGGAGGACTATTTTGACACTTACTCACCTGTTGCTCGTTTGACCACTATTCGAGTGCTACTCTCACTGGCAGCCTCCTATGGGCTTCTCGTTCATCAAATGCTACTCCCATTTCAGGGGCAAAAAAGCAATTTCTATATTTTCTATTAAACAACGTTATGAAGCCTCATTAATTATATATGTGTCGCAAACATCTAACCTTTAATGCAGGGGAAGTGTCCCTGTAATTCCTTGCTCCTGGAACCTGGAGCAAGTACCCAACCATATACAAGACCTAAAAACCAAGAACTTGGGCCAGGAAACCTTCTTAAATCTCCTTCGTCAAATTCAAAACGTAGAAAACCAATAACTTGGGCAAAGTCTTCAAATTCAAAAAAACAGTTCGTTGTAGCGTGCATATTTCCCTTGAGGCTTTTGCAATTTTTTCTCTGATTGAAAATATAGCTCTCTTGCAATAGTTTTAGGTAGCAGTAGTAAATGGTACAAGCTTTCTTGGTGAACATCCAGAGCGGTTAGTTGCCTACCTCGAAATCGACTTGTAGCTATATCATAAATACCAGTCAAATAAGCATTTGCAGGGATTGCTGAATGTCCTGATCAAATTTTTAATTAACCTGTTGCAACTATAATCCACTTTTGGGCGTTGGATTTGATAGGAGAATGCAACTACTGGAAGATGCTCTCTAATCTGCCATTGTTGATGACAATCATAGGGTTTAGGTGGCATCGATTGAACTGTGACCTTTTCTGGTTCAGGGACATAAATTCGATTGGTTTCCCGTCAGAGCAGTTGGCTGAATGCCTGAATAGCCCAGTTTAGCCCCTTTTGTGTAAAAAAAACTTCATTTAGGAATTATTTTTAAAACAATTCAATTTTCTGGAATTTTTTAAGCTCGTGCCCTGATGCAATGTTATGTATTCTAACCTTAGCTTACAACCATTTTAAAGGCCTCTTTGAAATGGAGAAATTTCATGCGAAGGAGTTTTATTCCTTTAAAATAGTAGGGGGGATCCCGGTTTCATGCTAGTTTCAGATAGACATCGAGACGTGAAATATTGGAGCTTAATTAAAAAATGATCAATAAATACCAAGTTATCGTTTTCTTTGTAATCTGCCATACACCTGGTAGACAGCTAATTATCATAAACGACGTTATTGATTCCATGCACCGGTGGGAAAAAAATATCTAGATAGTTTCATGGTTCTTAAAGTTAATTACATATGGGTTAAAAGCGGGTCTGATCAGGAAATTAATAGATTGAACATCACAATAATAGATACAAACCATCAATCAAATAAATTAAAAACACAATGGCTTCATACTAAATATATATAATGGTAAACAATATATATTCGATGTATTCCTTTTTGTTCTTGTTTCTGAGGTCAATTGGAATTTAAATGGTGATGAAAAATCAATCGATTTTATCGAAATGGAGGAATCCTCTTGCTTTTACTACCAAAAATCATATGTTCCATCATGGACTAATGTATGAGTAAATGAGGAAAATGTCATCAAAATCAAAGTTTTTGAGCCCTCACCACACCTACCCCCCACCCATCAAGTAATCACATCCTTATTAGAAACAGATGGACGCACATAGAAAATTTAATTTGTTTGAAAATTCACAATCACAATCACAATCAGGGGAATTACTCTTGCCTCCTATCATTAGTGGTCATCCGCAATGAAATATCTCTCACCATCCACATGTATGACAAGGAAAGACAAAATCTAACCACCTAAGAAAAAACAGTTTTTTTTGCCATATTATTTGCACCCCGTGCTTAAATGGTGGATAAGATCAGTACTTAATGTGTGCTAACAAGATGATTGAGACTAATCAAACACCAATTTATGTTGTAGAGTTTAACATTTTTCTCTCTTGAAGTGCTCCAATCTAATTATCTTGTACAAGTACAGAAACTAATTAGTGGGTTGGTAGCTTATTGGTGTTTGGGTAGCGTTGCTATTAAGGACGCTATGTTCCAATAGCGAAATTTGTTGACCACTCATAAATTTGAATACATATGTCATGAAACATCGCTTTCTAACCCCTTAAAAACCTACAAAATAATGATAACAAGTCAATATACATACTATTTAATAGTAAAAGTTGGCATCTAATTGCACTTTAAAAAGTTCTCGTGTAAAGGAGGATATGATTAATTGCCAATTTACCCTCAATTTCCTTTGCAAAATTTCAGGCTACCTGATAACAAGTCAATATACATACTATTTAAGAGTAAATGTTGGCATCTAATTGCACTTTAAAGAGTTCTCGTGTAAAGGAGGATATGGTTAATTGCCAAATTACCCTCAATAATATCGTTCACTAAATTTCAGGCTATCTCATAGCCGTGTGAGTAGCTGTAGGTGGTCACAAACTCACAATTGCGAAGCATAGGAACCATACGTTAGTACCCTGGACGGATCGCGAGCTTGAGCTCGCTCTTGACGTGTTACAAAACAGAGCACTGCCCGTGGTCGCCCCTGTACCACATGGATTTTTTGTTAGTGACAGACCTAATTTTTTGCTTCAGCTGTATTTGACCTTATTTCCAGATATGAAAGACGATCGAGCTGCTAATACTGCTGCTGTTAGCTTATCAATCACTGTGATCCCATCGGCAGAGGGGTATATTTGCCTGTCACCTAGGACGGTCGAGCAGGCCATGACACCGCAGGCACCAAGGACTACAGCAGCTTTTTGCCTGTCACCTTGCTTGCCCGTGTCATGAAGACGACGAAGATGGAAGAATCTTAGCATGATGACCCATCAGATTAGATAGGTTACCAGATCGTCACTGTTGCCATCTGTCGGATATACAGCACGGGCGAGTGGGCGACGTCCTTCATGCGTGGCTTGGTTAGTTGGTTTCATCAAATGCTGACAATTGCCAAACGTCTGCGATGACTCCTGCGATCCCCGGCACCTCCCAAACCCCCCAAATCTGGCACTGTTGCGGCATCGGCATGCACGTACTAGGCTTCACCCTGTTAACCAAATGCTAACAAGAAGAAACTTTTTTTCCCGAGCTGCTCACCAGTATTATATTTTTATAAGTATTAAAAAACAGGAAAAAAAATTACTTGCGTCAGTCCATCAGAGGCTACTGTCGCTCATCAGCCAGAGACAAGTCAGACAACCCAACCCAACCCAACCCAACCCATACACGTCACTAGCGCTGCATCACTGCATCACAGATCACACACCGGCCCTGTCCGCCCCAACCCAACCCAACCCAACCAACGGTGCAACGGTGCCGGATCCACGGGCCCACGCACATGATCGACTTCCTTTATATATCACCGCACCACCACTGCACCATCAGACGGCTGGCCGGTGCCGAACTCCACTCCATCACTCGGCTAACACATATCAGAACCCACCAATCCAGACACATATCAGAATCCGCCGCGCCATGGACACGAGAGCCATGTTCGTGGCGGTGCTCGTCGCCGTGGCGGTGGCGATGTCGTCGGCGGTGGGAGTGGGCGGCGACTTCGCGGCGGACCGGGCCGAGTGCTCGGACAAGCTGGCGGGGCTGGCGACGTGCCTGACGTACGTGCAGGACCAGGCGTCGGCGCCGACGCCGGACTGCTGCGCGGGGCTCAAGACGGTGCTCCAGACCAGCCGAAAGTGCCTCTGCGTGCTCGTCAAGGACAGGGACGACCCCAACCTGGGGCTCAAGCTCAACGTCACCAAGGCGCTCGGCCTCCCCGCCGTCTGCAACGCCCCCGCCAACATCTCCGACTGCCCCAGTACGTCCAGTCCCTCACATCTCCTAGCTTTCATATCTGTCTATCATCAATTCATTACCTAGCTCGATAGTTGCTGATCATCCACCAATTGGTTAGGTTAATCACTGGCTAAGTTAAGACTTGGGTAGTATGTGTTCTTGGAAGAGTGAAGCAAGAGCAGGGGATCCGTCTGGGCTAAAAGCCTTGGGGACCTTATGGTGCATGCCTAGCTCAAATTCAATCCCGACAAAATCGGAGAAATCGTGATCTTTTTTTTTCTCAAATAAAAGGAATGAAGATTTTGTAGAAAACTTTCCTCTGTCTGTTTATGTGGGCATTGAATTCGGTTGGGATTTAGATCAGGGCAAGGGCGACACACCCTTTCCCAGACGTCACAGCATACATAGTTCAGGCACAGGCAGAGCTGCCGTGTGACGCCAAGCATGCCGCCACAGGATATCACAGATAGCTACACGCCTACACGCCACGAGCATTTCCATGTTCGCCATTGGAAACTAACTAGCTCGACACCGGCCGGATCACAAAAAAAATATCTTTCTGCCGGGGAAGAAAGGCCCCAAATCCGCGGCGGCCTTTTTCTCCCGGTTGGCACACGGCGGCCATGATCGCACCCGTGACCATCGACGACTCGGCGTCACGCGCGGTTGCATTGATGATGAGGAGTTAATTAATATTAATTAGCGTGACTGTAGATTAGAACCACTGATACTAGGCTGAGGCTACCAGAAGATTCTCTGAAAGGGACTAGTGCGGGCTCCCAATTGACTTGTGAGTCGGTAAATCCAAGCAAGTCGGCAAGTGCGCGAGCTACTCGGTCGAGCGTGTGCCGTCTCTAACAACCAAATTAACTAATATTTACGACGTGTCGCTCTCCTCCTACCTAGATTATGTGGTCAGTGGTCTTATTAGGACCTACCTGTCATACATCATTGATGACATGATGTGTGTTGTATGGCATTTGACGTGTTTAATTACAGCGCACAGTTTCTATGGGCAGTCTCTGTACTGCCATATCACCACAGAACCAAATTCTTCGGGTTTGAAAAATTAGATGATTCTCAGTGCGATGTTCAATTTTAGTCGTGGATTGAAACTAGCTATATGGTAGTTGGAGGATGTAAATTAGACTTTTATATGTGCTATATCTAACATGGCACGTTTATTATATGGTTTATATTCTGTGGCATGCGTGCGTGCAGGGTTGCTGAACCTGGCGCCCAACTCCAAGGAGGCGCAGGTGTTCGAGCAGTACGCGGCGGCCCATGGCACCACACCAAGCACGGCCGGTCAGTTTCATCACCAATTCACCATTCACCAATTTGCTTTCAAACTTCCCATTTCATTTAATTTGGAAAAAAAAAACTTTATGAATACAGAGCAGTTGCTGTACCTTTTTCCCATTTCATTTTCAACGGCCATGGACTTGGGAGTTGAGATGATCATCTTCTTTTGGAGAGAGAGCTCACACTGCTTTGCGCTTGTTTTATGGAAGGCAATCATTGGCTTTAATCCCTCAGTCTAACGCACGCCTGCTGTGTTGTGTAATGCTCTCCAGGTGGCGGCGGCAGCGCGGCGGCGGCGGCGGGAGCGCAGAAGAGCGGAGCGGCAGCAGCGGGGCCCGCGCGGCGGTGGTTGGGAGTGGGGAAGGTCGGTGGTGGTGCCGGCGGCGGCGCACGCGCGGTGGTGCTCGCCCTCTCCGCCGCGGCCGCTCCACTCGCCGTGCCTTTCCTCGTCCTGCTCGTGTAGATCACGGCGGTGGAAGGCCGGCGGTCTGCTGGTGGGATTGTTGGTGGTGGAGGCCACGGGGGGCGCGTGCGTGGTGATGTTTTTTTTTTCATGGGAGTTAACTGAGTGAAAAAAAGTGGTGTTCTTAATTACCTCGTTTGATCACAGATACAAATCGATTAGAGAGCAAAGTGCACCAATGGTGTCTATGATATAGTACTCTGATTAATAATTATATATCAAACTTAGATTGGCTTTTATTTGAGATGGGAGGAAGCGTTAAAAAAAGGGGGGGAAGTGTCACATGCTACAAAATTGTACTTATTCATCACAGTGAATGGGCATCGATGTTTTGGTTTATCTACTTGACTTATTACTGCTGTGAGGGAAATACTCGAAAGTTTATAAGTTACTTACGGATTGCACAGGTATCTAGTGTGTGGTGTTTTTCTTTAATCTACCAAATCATTTCATTCTACGATGATAATGCGCTAAACAAAATTACATGGAGTGACTAACCTATGAGAAATGTATGGATCGCTTTTGGTTAGGACACAATTTGTCGAATCTAACTTCGCTAACATGTTGAACTTTTATGCAGACACTAAAGGTGTGCACTTTTTTTCTTTGAACGAATGGCTAAATATCGCCATATTGGGTCATTTCTATAACAGTGAAGGGTGTTGCAAGTAAGCAGTGGCAGCGGACTAGTTACAATTACTAGATTCGACAAATATATTGAGTCTTTAGTGTCTGGGTAGCAGTTCAAGTTCAGTTTTATTTCGCCTTATTCGTTTTTATCTCGCTCTTTTTGGCACCATAAAAATAACACAATGAACTATAAAAAAACGCTGAACTTTAGACACTTCTTCCTGGGAGCCCGTGGGTTAGCCCAGGCGGTTCTTCATTTTTCCCCACCAAACGAAGTGGGCTCTGCCATTTCCACGCAGATAAAACAACGGGCTAAATTTGAATGCTTGGGCCTTCTCATGTAACGTGCGTGGGCTGGAAAATTCTTTCTTCCGTTAGATTTCTTTCTTTTAGATTTGTTTGATTTCTTTAAGCAAATTAGCGGCTGTTTGATTGACCGGCTAAAATGAATAATCAGTCCGTGAAATGAGAATCATGACGTCGACAGGTTAAGAAAAAAAAGGAACACGTCCACGAGTTAGGTGATCAAAAGCTGGCCTTGCACCCGTCCTACATGGATCTGTCCGGGCCATTTTCTCCACACCTCCAGGAAACGCGTAAAAACATGTTAGATTGTTGGTTATAAACCTGGCAGGAAAAATTACATTTGTTACTAGACATCGTAAAAGTCTTCTAAATAGCCTGGCACGTTGTTGCAATTCTTGATCTATTGTTACAAAAAAAAGGGATATTGTTCAAGCTATATCTTTGAAATCTTTCCTTTACAAAACCAGATGTCGCCGCGGTGATTAAATCCATTTTGTTGCATCAAAGAATTCGGCCAAATTCAGGCAACTCCAATGCCAAAGTGCTGTATTTTCAGAACGTTGTGATATACAACAGTAACGAACTTTTTTTATAACCACCAGGTTGACGAAATAAAATTAAAAAATTGCGCCCAGCGCGTACAGACAAAAATACAAAATCCCACGGCCCATTTCCAAAGCCATCTCGCAACAACAGCTAATAGGCCCAGGGCGGAAACTTAAACTTCGGGCACACGCCTAATGCCCCGTCACGCCCAAAATCATCGCCACAAAATTACAAAAAAAAATACTCGTATTTTTCTCCGAACCCAACCCGAAGCCAGCCTCGCCTCGTCGAGCCGCCCCCCAAATCATTCGTCTCCCTCCTCCGATTGCTCGATTGATTGACGAGGCAACAACCCCCCCCCCCCCCCCACCACCCCACCACCACCCCTCACAACCGCCGCGGCAATCTCCTCGCCATCTCCGCGTCGGGCAGCCCGCTCGCCATTGCCGAGGAGGAGGAGGGGGTGGGAGGTGCTGTGGATCTCGGATGGCGTCGGCAAGTCGTCGCGGTCGCGGCCGGCGGGCCACTCGGGGGTGTTCCCGGTGGGCAGCGCGGCGGCGGTGGGGAGCGGCGGGGGAGGGGGCGGAGGCGGCGGCGACGGCGGGGTGCAGCTCGCCGACAAGCTCAAGATCTTCAAGACCGACAACTTCGATCCCGACGCCTACGTGCAGTCCAAGTGCCAGACCATGAACGAGAAGGTGAGCCCCGATCCGTCCGCGCCCCGCGGGGACGAGCGCGCTGGCTCGATCCCTGGCTTCGCGCCTCTTGTCGGGGAGGATCGCCGCCGGGGTAGGCGGGGTAGGGAGGTCGCATTTCGTTGTCTCATGGTGGGGTGTCTATCGCGTTAGGTAGGTGTGATCTAGGGGGTCGGCCATTGGGGTATGTATGTGTTATTAGCGCTGTTGATACTTTGCAGTGCAATGATTTGGCATAACCTGTGGTGATAAATTTAGGAATTTGGATGCTTCACTCTGTCTAGAGCCAGTGACCTGATTATGGCAAAATTTTGGTTTTATCTGCTTTGTTACGTGGTGCAAATTGGAAAGCTGAGCACGTGCTGAACCACATGAGCATTTCTTATGATGATATCTGCACATTTTAATAGAAACCAGAGAATTTGAAATTAACAGAGTTTAGTTTCGAATATGCTTCTCTTGTCCTGGCTATGTCATAATGTGGTTATTTGCCGGGTTTCATCTTGAAATGAAATGCTAAAGGTCTTCATTTAGAGGAGTTATCTTGTGTTCTTCAATTTTCTGTGGAGAACTGGAGATGGTAAATTTATGCTATTGCTTCAGGAATAAGTGCATTTTGAGTTTAGCAGTACACAGATGGAGATGGGAAAATATATGATGGTCACATGCAATTAAAGGGTTCAAGTCCATGCTAAATTAAGTCTTTGATGTTATATTTTTGTGCACTGGTACACATTGCTTCTTTGTTGATGTATTTTGTGGTAGAAAAATGGTAGTCTGTTTCCTTTTCCGGAACTTGAAAAGCTACTGCTGTTTTCTGAATCATGGTGATGCTATTGACCTTTCTAACTTGCTTGGCATTTTGCAATCATCCTTATTGCTGTTTTCGCTGCTATTGACATTATTGAAGTGTTGCATTCCACCTGAACTGTCACTATGTTACTATGCTATTAGAATGTGCACTAGACATATCTGACAAGGAAATCCAAATTCTTTGCAGGAAATAAGACATCTCTGTTCTTATCTGCAAGACCTAAAGAAGGCTTCAGCTGAAGAGATGCGCCGAAGTGTTTATGCAAATTATGCTTCATTTATCAGGTCTGTCAGCAACCTTGTGCAAAATTTCCTTCATTGTGTTGTGCGTTTGTCACTTTTGTTTGAGATACCAACAGTTCAACACTTTAATCATGATGACACATAAACTCTCCCCCTGCATCATGCATTGTGCTGGTATCTTTTATTGTCATCACTTACATTGAATTCTTATTCTCTCTCTGATAACAATTCTTTAAGTGCTGAATGGTGCCTACAGGAACAACTATTTTTTAAAAAAATAATTCACTGCTATAAGCAAATCTTTTTCTTTATGAATTGAACCATCTAATAATTAAAAAAATGCTTATGCAGAGGCATTTGCCTACTTTATTGTTACATTGATAATATTGTTATCCTCTCATTGATACTTTACAGTGTGTGTATCTGGTTTTGTTTCTCTCAGAACCTAATGCTTTGACTATTCCAAAACAAGTTTCCTTTTTCTAGTATTTGAATACCTGTTTTTTTATTGAATGAGGGTTATATCCATGTAACTTAATTTATTCAACCTGAAATTTTGATCTTTTTATAGTGTCTAGTTCGCAACATGTGAAATCACAGTTTGCATTTTTTACCTTTTCTGCTTAAATATTTTGTTCTACTGGTTTCCTTGTCATCAGAACATCAAAGGAGATATCAGATCTTGAAGGGGAGCTGCTGTCCATTAGAATCTGCTTAATACACAGGCAGCTCTAATTCATGGTCTGTCTGAAGGAGTTCAGATAGATTCATTGACGTCAGGTCCTGATGGTTCTGCAGAAGACAACATATCCAATGTTGAAGATCAGGAGCCTTCAGAAATTCAGAAATGGTCTGCAGATTTCCCTGACATGCTTGACGTTTTATTAGCAGAGCGAAGAGTGGATGAAGCACTAGATGCACTGGATGAAGCAGAACGAGCTGCTGCTGATGCAAAACGAAAACAGACTCTAACTGCAGCTGAAGTTTCGGCTTTGAAAAGATCTATCTCTGATAATCGTCAAGGCTGGCAGATCAGCTTGCTGAAGCTGCTTGTCAGTCTTCCACTCGTGGTATTGAGCTTCGAGCTGCGGCTTCTGCCTCAAAAGACTTGGTGATGGACCCCGAGCTCACAGCCTCTTACTCAGTGCACATAGTCAAAGGCTTCAATGCAATATGCAAACTATACATCCATCTAGCACTTCATATGGTGGGGCGTACACTGCAGCGCTTGCTCAACAAGTTTTTTCAGTTATAGCTCAGGCACTCAGTGACTCTGTAGATGTCTTTGGCGATGAGTCATGTTATGCATCTGAACTGGTTACGTGGGCTACCAAGCAGGTTATGTCCTTCGCACTCCTGGTAAAGAGGCATGTGTTATCCTCTTGTGCAGCTGCTGGAGGCTTGAGGGCAGCTGCAGAATGTGTTCAGGTATCACTTGGCCATTGTTCCTTGCTGGAAGCTCGTGGTCTGTCTGTTTCATCTGTTCTCCTGAAACAATTCAAGCCCAGTCTTGAGCAAGCGTTAGATGCTAACTTGAGGAGAATTGAGGAGAGTACTGCTGCACTAGCTGCAGCAGATAATTGGATACTCACTTATCCCCCAACTGGTATCCGTCCATTAAACTAGATCTTCTGCTGCTAATTTGGCACTACAGCCGAAGCTTTCTAGCAGCGCACACCGCTTCAATGCAATGGTTCAGGTAATGATAATCTCTTTATGATTAGATTACAAGAATGAATCTATCTATTTGTTGTATCCAGAAAGATGATATAAATATTTGTTTAAAATCTTTTACCAGCAGAACATATCATATTAAATTATTAATGATATATGCTAATGTGTATTCATACCGGACATGGCATAGTTACATGTCTTACGACCTAACATTTCTTTTGCCACTACCTCAGGTGTTTTTTGTAGTTTCATCTTTATTCCCCTGTCCTTGTTCTTACCTACACTGTCTATTGCACTTATATTCTCATAAATATGCCATTTTCAGCAAGGATTGTGCTAATTTCTCAGTAAGTCCTCATCTCGAGTAATATAATACAGGGCATATGGGCCTTGTCCTTTGTCCATTTTATGCATACCAGACTTTTTATAGTGTGGTTAAAACGATGTAATAGGTGCACAATCACTAGAATGATTGATGATATCACCATGAGTCCATGAATCCTTGAATCACAAGTTCAATAACAAAGATTTACTTAAATGTAGAATAGATTTTTCCATATTGTTACTTTTGTGTGCAAGAAATATTCTACTATAAACTATTTCCATTGGATGTGGCTTCTTCAAAAGTGACATAAGCTTTGTTATGTTGATTTTCAGGATTTCTTTGAGGATGTTGCACCACTACTTAGTTTGCAATTAGGTGGTTCTACAATGGATGGGATCACACAAATTTTCAATTCGTATGTCAACTCGCTTATAAGTGCTTTACCTGGTTCAATGGATGACGAAGCTAACTTAGATGGTTTAGGAAATAAGATTGTTAGAATGGCAGAGACTGAAGAACAGCAGTTAGCTTTATTAGCTAATGCATCTCTACTAGCCGAGGAGTTGCTACCTAGAGCAGCTATGAAGTTATCGTCAATAAACCAGTCTAGCATGGATGATTTGCGTAAAGAGGAGCAGATAAACAAACCGTGTGCCTGAGCAACGTGAATGGAAAAGAAAGCTACAACGAATGGTGGACAGATTGAGAGATAGTTTTTTGCAGGCAGCATGCTCTTGAACTTATATTTACAGATGAAGGTGATACCCATCTCAGTGCAGAAAATGTATATCAGTAATGGATAATACTGTTGAAGAACCAGAGTGGGTTCCATCTCCGATCTTCCAGGTACTTAAAGTTTGACTATTTATTGGAATTGGCTAAATTGAACCCTGGACCATGTATTTTCTGTAATGGCTCATAGAGGTCTTTCTCTTGTAAATTTTGAGCTTTCAGAAAAGAAAAAAAATCATTTTTAGGATATGTTATTGTACTTATAATCGCCTTGCCAAAATACCACCCAATTAAATTCCAACTTTGAGTCAATCCTTTTGATGCAGTTGCTTGGGTCAATCCTATATGTAGTATAACCTGAAATGGGACACTTATTGATCATATGGACAAAAGTGAGTGCTTTTGGGACATGCTATTTGAATGGATGGGTTGAATGTACAGTTTTGAAATAGAAGCTATATTCCCCGTAATTTTGATAATTCTTCCAGTTGAGCCGCTGGAATATAATAAAAAAAATATCATATTGACAACGAAGTTTAGGCACAGGGGTTAAGGTGATCACTCAGCTAAATGTAAGGGCCATGGCTTGCCATTTTAAAAAGTAGGCCTCCTCTGTTACTTGTATCCTTCAATATTGGCTTTGCTAAAATATTCTTCTAGTTAACTTTCTTTGCCATGGCGCAAGCTTATTTAGATTATATATGTCCTTCGAATGAATCTCATCTGGTGTTTTTGCAGGAACTATATGCAAAGTTAAACAGGATGGCAAGCATTGCTGCAGAATGTTTGTTGGTAGAGAAAGATTCGCTACTTTGCTAATGTGCGGCTCACAGAGACGGTCATATTGTGGCTCTCAGAGGACCAGGCCTCTGGGAATAGATGAACAGGGCCAAAACCTCTAGGCCCCTTGGTCTTCACAACAGTAAAAATCCATTCCTCCTTTTGTTTTTTGTTCTTTGATGATTTGTGTATTTTTAAAAAATCGTTAACATTCGTTGCAGTTCTAAGAGACTGGATATGCAATTGTCATCATTTCGGCAAGGTCGTTTTCTCTCTAGACAAGTACATCAAGTCATTTTGGATATCATTGATAAGCAATGGCGCATTTTCTGCTACTGGAATGAACCTGATAGGTAATGTCAACATTTCTGTCCTTGTATTGGTTCAGAATTAAATGCCGATTCTTTCGTCTGCAATCTGCAATCATTGTTAACATTTCTTATGTACGCAGTGTCCATAGGGAAAGGACCATGGTGTGTGTCTTTGATTGTGTAGTTTGGGTTACACACTTACACTATGTTCCTCTTAAGCAAACTTGTAAGAAGATGAAGTAAATAGTTTGGTTATATGGTTACAGTAGGCTGCTGCTACCTTTGTACCTGGCAAATCAACTTAACCGAATTGCCCTACTGGGCGGTTTTCGAGAAAAATGGCTATTAGGGAAGTCCTATTAAAATAGGTGTTAGAAAGGAAGATTGGTAATGAGGTAATTGCTTAAACTCCAGCTGAACTGATGCACAGAGTATGGCAGTGTCTTGCCAAGATTATGTGTAGGCTACTGTATCCGATGTGCTAACTAGGGCACTCTAATATCTTAGTTCAGCCATACTTTCGATAAAATCTTGAAACTCACATGTTTCTTGTTACATGAAGAGATTCTAGTAGGTACAGGTGGTGTTCTCGTCGCCATTGAGGCGATAGTGGGAGAAATCTCACAGAAGCTTCCACCAGAAACTTAAAATTTCGACAATATCTTGCTTCTGTGCAGTGTTTCCCGGCGCGATTGGTTCATGGAGTTGCTCAAGATGTTGTAGTGTTGATCAGTGGAAAGGGATAGAGCTGCATTGGGGTATAGGGAAGTTAAACAGCAACTGCGTAGTCTCAGCTCATCCATTGTCATTTTGTTTAAATCAACGGGCTCTAGTTTTCAAGCTGGTATTTTGTAGCAGATCTTGTATATAATAATCCATAGTAATTCTTCGCCTTTTCCTCAACTTTGTTCCTTTTTTTCTGCTTCCTTTTTCCTTGCAATTGTTGTGGCTAGTAATTGAGTAAGAGGGATACTGTTTGACCTATGGAAAGATATGAGTTCATTTGTTAGAGAGAGAGAGAGCTCAGGTCT
>JACEFO010001301.1:0-41510 GCA_015342445.1 Digitaria exilis | reverse complement strand
GGCACTCCCTCCTCTCCGATCCCCACTTCATCGACGCCCACGCGGCCCGCCACACCGATCCGCTCGTCGTCGCAGCGCCGCACCAGCGCTTCGACAGAACGCCCGGTTGCCTGCACATCGTCGGATCTTCCGCCGCACCGTCAACGTGTCCCCCAGCCGCCCGGATACGAGGATGAGTCAGTGACCAAGTACAGGTTGGGTGAGGTTTGTGATGTGCACGCACGCCGACTCTGTCCGTCGCGAGATGGAAATGGGCATGAAGCTGCCAACTGACTTACAGGCGGGGCGCGGCCCACTGGAGCTAATTGACTGCGGATGGAGTGGCAGCTCAAGTGCAGGGCGCGGCAGGGCATAAACGTGTTACTGGTGCATGGATTGGTGTTTGTTGGTTCCCTCAACTGGGAGCTTACAAGGTGCTCGTAGGTGAGAGTTTGAATATTTATTGGTAACCCGGGCATGGTGGGCTGACGAATTCTCGATCACCGCCGCTTCGGATCATTGTGAGATCCTCAACGATTGATGGGCAGCAGTCCAGCCACCAGTTGGAGGGCAACGCATGCCGCTCCATATGATCTTGAGTTGTTCATAGTGATAGTAGTGCAGTTATCGGTGGCATTGTCTATTCATGTTGTCATAGATAATTGGGATCATCACGGAACTGAACTTGGCGTTGTAGGCTCATTTGATCTCGAGACGGAAAAGTGGAGGTCAGCATTCGAGGACCCTCCTCAAGTGGCCATCATGCAACTTTGGAAGACATCAAAATAGCTGCCCTTAGTGGTCACCTAGCTCTTTGTTGTGTCGTACATATTCTTCCTCGACGATGGACATATGGTTTTCTGACAGACTTCACAAGGGTTCGTGGGTCAAGCAGCAAGCATTAAAGTCAGTCTCTTCCATGTTCCAAATGGTAGCACAACACCCTTGTTGATGTTAAAGGATGGAGGATAGCAGGTCACATTGAAAATTTGGGCATTTCTGGAGAATTACAACCAGAAGATCGACATTAATGAGCCACAGATGAAGAGTTATGTTGCAGTTGGTTTGTATGGAGGAACACCTATTGCGCCTGGCGAATGGTAATGCGGAAACCTAATCTGAGTTTAGCAATACGTACTAGCTAGTTGATGATATTAAAGCTGTACTTCCTAGTTGGTCGTTTTACATATTCATTTTCAGTAGCAATTCGATTTTGATATTATTGAATAGAAACTGAGAGTCGTTCATTTCTTTTTATATTTCTGATGAACCACAGAGGTTATGTACACCCTTCTTTTGCTTTTGCAGTCCGACACAACGAATATAGTATCTACACTTCATGCATATTGAGATGGATTTAATTGATGATTGCATCACATACTTCACATTATTAGATTATTTGAGTATATATGGTGTATATATGTTAGGGAAACCTTGTAACCCGAGCCACATTGGGCTATATATGAAAGGTCAACCCCTTTCTCACCCATCAGGGGAGTTAGGTGTTTCTATTTCTACATTGGTATCACGAGTCCTAAGTTTATCATAACCTGGATCTCCCTCCGCTGCCTTCTTGTCCGTCAAACATGTTGATCCATGCGACCGCTCGTGTCGTTTGCCCTCCGCACGGCGCGTCACCTCCCTAGCATCACCACACGGCCATGTTCTTCTCTGCTCATCCGCCCTCCCCTTCCACGCTGAAGCCGATCTATTAATCGGCTTGCTAGATTCAAGGTGATTTCAAGAGTTTAATTTTATCTTTTTTTCCATGGAAAGATAATAGATATCAGTCTTCGATTTAGTATTTTTATCCATGATGTATAATTCAATATATTTTCTTATCAATGGTAATCAAACTTTAAAATTTATGTATTTATACCTTATTTGTTTGAAGTGTATTTCAATATGACACATACTTGGGTTGTAAAAAAGGTCTTGAGATAAAAAAAATAAAGCATAGGAGATAATGCACCCAATGGTTTAATGCACCTGCAACTTGAGGTTGGAGATCTAGTTCTCCGAGACGGGCAAACCGCGGATCGATTTTGTGTGATGCCACACGCCGTCATGGTTGATAGGTATCCGCTTGACAAGTTGCCGGAAAGGTCGACGACGCAGACCTCGTAAACGACCATGGCGGATGGTGTGGATGCCAGTGAGGTCGACGCGCGAGACGCGTGGCCGTGGGAGACCTGGTCGTGGTGAGGGACCGCCAGACCGGCAGACGAGGCGGAGGCGGGCCAGAGCTCGTCGGTGGGGGAAGCGGAGCAGGAACCTCGAACAGCAGTCCATGGGTAGGCCGCCGCTGTGGCGACGGCGAGAGCTGCCATTGCTTGACGGCTGGGTACATTCCGGCTCGGTGTGCAGGAGCAAGGTGCGAGATGCACTCACACGTATCACGTTTGCACGTCCGTTTTTAGTTGAGTAGACGGTGGCCGGGTCATCTCAAAGATGGACTCGTCAGCGGAGCAGGCTGCTGGTAGCTGTCCGACTCAAATACGATCAGCAGGTTGCAAATACCTTGCGTGGCGCCCGCTTTGTGAGGTAACAGTATTCTTGATTTCTTCCATCTATCGGCGGTAAAAAGAAAAATGTATCTCTTCTTGGTGAGCTCATACAACATCAAAACGGTGCAAATTTGGTCTAGATGATTTGCAAGTGGTTTTTTAATTTTTTAAAAATTATAGATCTTATAACCTTATTTGGAAATTAGAAAAATACGAACTGATTGTTCAATTTATTTTTTAATTACTAGTATTTTGGAGAAATAATATTAGGAACAGAACAATAATATAAATATAACTTTAAATATTATACCAATGTGGTAAATTTTTAAAACAAGGACACACTTTCATTTTTTGGATTAAAGTGATTAGTTAGAATTTTCCAAGTTTCAACGTATTTCCATAAATGAAAAAACCATCTTGAAAATATACACTCGGTGTAGTTGTACTTTGTTTTGGTGAGTGAGTATATATAGGGGTCCAGCGGTTATTGTGATAAGCAGGTGACATGTCCCGATTACTCTCGCAACTTCCGTGGTATTGAGGCCAGGACAAGCGTCTAAATGCAATCTCCTCCATCAGAACCCCCCCCCCCCGCGCGCGAGCGCGCGCATCTTCCGTGTGAAGGGAGCCATTCCACAGCCGCCGGTTGTAAATCGCTGCTCCACTCTACACCAGCGGGGCCCTTGTCGCCTTCACACGAGGGCGCAACACCACCACATGGACGCCTCTCTCATCTCACCCCCCTCCCCTACACACACATGCCTCACCTGCTCCTTTTCCTCTCCTATGCTCCTGTCGCTCTCATGGCCCACGGCCCCCACAAAGGAGAGTTGTCCCGTTGGCAAGAGCTCCCACGGCCGGCGGGGCGGGCTGTCCCAACATCGAGCTCCCTCGACCCCACCATGTTAGCAGCCAGCGGCGGGAGATTTGGAGCAACGACGTGCTCCCCGTGGACGATTCGACGAGGAAGAGCTCGATTCAGCAGGGGCTCCTTAGGCATGTTGCAAAATTATATTTGTGAATTTCTGATGTTGCAACAGTGATTTTGTGATGTTGCAGTATATTGTTTTGATGTTGCATGAAACAGAGCTCCGATGTTACGGCGCGAATTTTTACCCCCACACCTAGGTGTTCGATGTGTTCCACACACACTCTCTGATGTCGAAAACATTGACTTTATATGTTGCAAAAGTATTTTCTTAATGTTACAGCAGCTCTGTTTCGATTTTGCAAGAACCATTGATGGGAGACGTCCATCGGAAGTCCAGACACTAGCAGCCCAAGTAAATAATATAGAGAGACAAGGTTTAAAACATGTCGAGCAGTACTTACCACGCAGCAGTAAAGGCTGTATATATCGTGCTAGCTACTACTACTGCTAGCTGCTAAGCCTAATGCAAAACATCGATCAGAGCACACACTACTACAATCTCCAGTATAGTTGAGGGTTAGTGATCAGGTGGCTGACGGTGATTTACGTTTTTTCCTCTGTTTTTGGTAAACGGTGGTCGGTGATTGGTAGGGAAATCATAATTACGCTCGGTAAATTGATGTGTCACACTACACACTACACTAGAACACCGTCTCGGCCACTCTGATCGGAGCGCTGGGCAAAACTACAGGTTCTAGTAGTGACAAGATGAATAATTTATTCACTGGCAAATGACATGACAATACAAGCTATATTACTTTGACATATGTATAACAGAAATAGAACATCCCTACAGATCGTACTCGTCCGTAGGTAAACATTTTGTCCTCCACCCTGCCTTGTTCGGTTCCATTGGAACTGTTTCTGGTTGGAATGGTTCCTAAGGCTTAGACATGGAGAGAGAAATTTGTGATATATGCAATAAGAGGCCGAGATTTATTCTGGTGTCGAAAAATAATTTACTCATGATAGGGATGGCATGAGACCGGGAATCAATTTGTAGTCAACATGTGGGGAATCAATCTCGGTCTCCCGTCATCCTATCATGACTCATGAGTAAATTAGTTTTTTTCTCGGAATAAATCCCGGCCACTTATTCAATCTGTCTCAATTTATTTTCTATAACTATGCTTTATGAACCATTATAACAAGAAGTTCCGATGAAAGCAAACAATGGCTAAAGGTCGTCGTTGGAAGGTAGGACAATATATAGCGACGCATGCACCTTTATTGATTTTATCTGGGCCACACAGGATAGATATATATATGGGATGATGGATCAGTTAGGCCGCTGGGTTAGACGACGGCGGCGGCACAATAATTTTTATCTCTTTGGGTTTCGAGAACGGGCTTGGCTACGGTCACCTAAGCACCGATCGAGTGTGAGCTCGGCTTTCACTTTCTTCTCCGGATCCTCCGCGTAGCCCGAGGGCAACAGCAGGCGGACGTCCAGCTTGCTCGCTGGAGGGGACGGCGGCGGCGGCGGGAGGTCGTGCCGCCTTCCTTCTTCTCAGCAGGGCTCCTGATCAGGAGCAGATTGCCCTTGATCGCCACCTGCAGATCGTTCATTCATCTCCCCCACGTTAAACAACAAGGTGATGTGGTCTGCTTCCTCTTCGATGTTCCAGCAGTTCTTGTCTTTGGGAGAGACGAACTTGGGGGTGCACCAGGGCTGACGTACGTACGTATTTCATTATTATTGCATTTCATGCAGGCATCAGAAGCAAATATAATATGCTATGGCTACTGAACATTATATTAATTAGTCCTAAAAGTTATTGCTTGAATTGCAAAAATAAAGTTAACTTTTAAAGAAAAATTATATTATATTATTATTAGCTGCTGCATATATATAACGTGTAGTATTACCAAAGGTGGGACGTCGTCGTACGTGTATGCGTGGCACATGGAGAGAGACAATGGCTTGCGTCCAACCAAAGGAGAGCACAGCTGGCGCAGCCGCTAGTTTGCGGGCTTGCATGGGCGTGCTGGTGATATTCCTCAGTGGCGCCGGACGGCTCAAAAGGGTGTAGGAAGTTACCACTGACATTGCTAACATCTAGGACAGTGTCTCTCTAAATATCTCTCTTTTACCAATATAGTACTACTAAGCCTTACAGTATGTATCTTGCTTGCTGCTTGCTGACCTGCAGTATATTAAGCACCTGTGCCTTATATATAGACCCGGTGGCAGACAACTGCTGGCGTGCCTTTGCTTCGCATGAGAGTTCGGAATGTTTAATAGTATCACTTTTGTAAAGAACAGTGGCGATGCCGCAGAAAACGATACTAAACTTGGACCGCCAGGAAGCACTATTATATTTCCTCGACAATGCGTGCTTTTGCTCTAGAGAGAGCATTGCTGCCTCCCGTCGCTGGGATTCCTGCGTGCTTTGGCCCCATGGAACACAACGGTTTTTTTGCAGGAAACAAAATTCATTTTTTCTCATCCAACTACTCTCTCAGTTTGATTTTGACCATCGAATCTCAATATTAGAAATCTTTGACCATCCATCTCTTAAAATCATTAAAATCATTCATATTTGGCTATGAACGGTTTTGTGGGTGTTTTTGAACTGTTTTGACTTACCACGCTGTATTCCACCCGCCATGGCAGCTCCGATGGAGCCAACACGTCACCCGTCTCCCCTTCTCCCACTGTCTCTCTCCTTCCACCACACTCTCTCCCTCCCCCCTATCGCCGCCGCCCCTGAGCTTGCGCCTGACGCCACTGCGGGGCACCGCACAAACAATAATGTACGACCAACCGAGGTCTTCCCATCGCGCTCGCTCCACCTCACCCCTGCCCGCCCATCTCTACCTCCTCGCTGGGGCCGCTTGTCTCCATGAGGCTGTTTTGCCACGGCGAACAAGCCTTGTCCCATCGGTTCACAGCGGCGCAAGCGTGCAGGACACCATGGAGCAGGCGTTGGAGCACCCCGCGGTGTCTTGAGATCTGGAGCACCAAATCACGGCAAAGCTGAGCCACGATCGCCGGCAACCCCCATGGCGTGAGGCTAGCAGGGCAGGGGAGGGGCTCGGTGCATGGCTCCTGGTTGAAGACGACGACGCATGGGTAGCCGCTGCCCGAGCTCCTCCCTTGCCATCGCCTGCCAAGCAGGCCCCCACTAGCCCAGCTCCGCGTGTGCTTGAGGTGAAGACAATGGGGAACAAGGGAGTCTTTTTACTACTAATTCAATTTATACTCTCTTACAAATAAGAATTCACAAAAAGCGTGGCAATAGCTAGATGGTGGCAATAATAAACATTATTGCAACAGAAGTTCAGATTATAACAACAAAAGAAATTCATATAGTATTGTCAAATAATCACAACGGACATTTGCAGGGAAAGTCAAATATGATTACAACGTAAGAAATTTGTGGCAATATTTGAACTCGTGTCGCAACCATTTTCTATGTGGTGGCAATACCAACTATCAATTACAACAAACTTCAATATTATCACAACAAAAAGATAGTTGTGGTAATACTATGAACATGTTGCAACCATATCTAAAAATGGTGGCAATAACATATACCTAATGCAATGGAAATCAAGACTATACCAACTCAAGATATTCGTAGAAAAAAATGTACGAAATTTGTTTATTTTAACAGTGACAAGGGAGCCTTATTAACTCGGGAGTAATCATTAGGTAACTACAATCTGCTATTGCTTCAATATATATTATCCTTTAGGAAAGCTGCATCGAATATATGGCATGTGAGCCTCCAAGAGCAACTTTATTCCCACCTTCCGGATCAAGCAAAGGTAACTCCCTCTGCCATCATTCATGCATGATCATCCTGAGTATAGTTACTACTCCTATATAAAACCTCTAGCAGCCACAAGCATCCATAGCCAACTGAGCCATTCCTCCTGCACAGCCGTATGGATAGTAAGAAAAACTGTGCCACCGGATCAGACAAAGCCTAGTAAAATAGATCGAGCAATAGCTGATGCATGGCGACCATCTGTTGCCATCATGCCCTAGCCGCTGTTGGCGGATCGGTGTCCCAGACCTCTCTTGGTGCTCGTAGACACGCAGGAGCCTCTTTCCCCTTCTCCACGATGCCTAGCAACTATCCCCGTAGACTTGTCTCGCGTGCAGCTATTAACATTCCCCCAGATGGTAAGGTCGATGCCTGATATTTACTCAAGCAACAATTTAATGTACTCCTAGCTATATGGCGAAGCCGTTGCATCATGAAACTGTATATTTTATTTATTGGCCGCTAGGATCGGAAGCGCGTAATACCAATACCATTGTTTGTTTTGGTAGTATCTCAGAATTAGCTTGACCATCTGAATTTGATAATCTGAAAGTGCTCATGGTTACCCATTGGTCGGTGTTTTGATATGCCAAACCAGATAGCATCGCAATCGATGCTGAGTGGACAGTTTACATATCTAACGTGCATGCATGAGTGTTCTTTCAATGAATATGGCTATTAGTTTAAAAACTAACATAATATTATGTTTTTTGAGGAATAACATAGTTTTCCATTGATGGTGAAGCTTTGGTACGCCTCAAAAAAATCAAAGACGACCAGGGCCAATGGGAATAGAAACGGGAGACAAGGATGGGGTGGTCCAAACTCTGGTTTCTAATAACAGGTGTATCAAATGTCGAAAAGGAGGTCAAGGTTAATCTTCCTGATGGTAGCAATGTGCTCACGATCAAGAAGGTGAAGGCGGTCACCGATGCAGATGAGCCGCTTGACGTACGCCTACTTTTAACCGAAGACTATGATAGGAGGGAATCAAGGTGGAGGGGAAGTGGACAAATGCGGAAGGCGAGGTGCGCTTAGAGGTGATCATCACCCAAAAGCAAACACTCCAATCCATAAAATCCATATTAACTAGCTTAGGTCACGTGTGGTACGTGATAGATTGTTTCTTTTGTGTGCGTGCGAGAGAGATGAATGTGGCCCTCCTGATTATAGTGTTTCCGTTAACAATAACTCTTATCATATATATATGCCATGTTATCGTGTTCTTCCCCAGAGCATATCCCTAGCATGTCCAAGAGAGGACATGGAACGGAAGGCTCGTTAACTATATCCCGATGGTGGGACTGCTATACACATTGGAAAGAGAAAACATTTCATTTTCCAAGGCCAAGAACTTATAAAGCTCACCCAACAAGTTGGCCTTCCTATAGCTAGCAAAGGATGACATCAGTTTAGCACATGCTGACTTTAAATTGTAATAAGAAGAGCAGAAGCATAGTGTCCAGAAACAGTTTTTTTCATCAACACTTGTTTATCAAAATTATCTTGTTTAAGGACCCAACATGAATCAGGTCTAGATCAAAGCATAGATGCAGTACCAGATGTAGACTTTTCTTTCTACAAGAACAGAGGGCGCATATATGATGCATCAGATCCAAATGTCCACAAGGTGCAAGTCACATGCGTGCAGATATACCAGAGCCATGAACAGGGACAAGAAAAAAAAAAGTGAAGGAAACATCCTCAAAGATTCAAGTCCATGTTTGTTTTTTTAATTTTTACGAAATCTAAGAGTCCCCCTCTTGTCACATACCTGGCCCCACCTGCCTGAAGAGTCCCTCCCCCTCACGGTCTGACGGCCTCCCTCACGTAGTAGACTCGATCGTAGACGTAGAGAGAGGCCGGATCGGGCCCGTAACTAACCCATTAAAGCCAAAACCTTCGTTCCTCCGCCGCCGGGCTCCTGAGACGAGCATATCGATCCTCACCAATTCACCATCCAGTTGTTTGCCGCCGGAGTCCAACTCCAACCACAAACAGGCAATCTCATCATGCCGCCACAGCTTCCAGATGACGTCGTGGAAGAGATCCTGGCCCGCTTCCCGCCAGACGAGCCCGCCCACCTCGTCCGCGCCGCCCTCGCCTGCAAGGCCTGGCACCGCATCGTCTCCGGCGCCGGCTTCCGCCGCCGCCTCCACGGCCGCGCACCCTCTCTGCTCGGGTTCTTCCATCACCACGGCAGCCATCCAGCCTACTTCAACCCCACCTCCCCGTTCCGCCCGACCTACGCCGCCCGCGCTGGCTGGCTCATCCTCAACGGCCGCCATGGCCGCTTCCTCGTCCGCAAGATGACGACGACCTCACCTTTCACACCACCATCCATGGAGGATGCGGAGCTCATCGTGTGGGACCCACCACTGACGAGCAGCACAGAGTGCCCATGCCGCCCTTCAAGTACTCGACCTGGAGCGCGGCATTGGTCTGCGCCGCGGCGGCGGCGGCGGTGGCGGGCGGCTGCGACCACTTCGACTGTCCACGTGGTCCCTTCCTCGTGGTGTTCGTGTTCACGAACGACACGGAGAAGGGGATGATATCTGCCTGTGTCTACTCATCGGAGCAGGGAGCGTGGAGGAGCCGACCTCTGTTCACTTGCCAACGCCATGGTTGTTGGCACAGTTTGCGTGTGCGAGCCGACCTCTGTTCTTGTAAAGAATGCAGTCTACTTCGGCTGTGACAGAAATACCAGCGTTCTGGAGTACGATTTGGGCAAGCAGAAACTATCCATGATCGGTCTACCGCTAATGTGCCACTGGCGAGACGTATTACTCATGACAGCAGAGGGTGGTGGTGGTGGTGGGGTGGGATTCGCAATCGTATATGATCGCAAGCTCTATCTCTGTTCAAGAGAGGCTGGTTCAGGCGGTGGATATGACTACACATGGGTACAAGAAAGAGTCATTGAGCTCGATAAGTTGCTCCCTGATCGTGGGCCCTCGCTTCGGTGTTGATTATCACGCAGTTGCTATTGCTGATGACCTAGGTGTTGTTTTCATCTGGGAAGATTATTGGTCATTATTCACTATTGATCTAAGGTCCAACATTGCTAAGAAGGTAGGCCATGTCAGTTACACTGATCTGAGGTCCAACCGTCGTGCTATGAAGGTAGGCCATGTTGGTTTCGCCTTCGGCATTGTTCCCTACACGAACTTCTACACTACTGGTACTGACCTCACACCGTCCTTTTTATCTTTAACTTCTGAAGAACAATAAGTTTGTTAAAGAAAAATATTACAATGTCATATAAAAACTGTATTGCTACTTGTTTTTGGTTATAAACCTTCTTAAAGTTGCGTACATATGCCTATTAAGCATGTCAGTAACAAATGATGAAGTATATATAGGATTCCCTGTGGTTGATTAGGATAAAATGCTTATTAACCATCTTATTTGAATTTGTGTATTTCTGCAGCATTGCGGGAAGCCTTTGCAGGTGAGGAGGCAAGAGCAGGTGCCTGAAGTGCTTGCCAAACTTGAGGTGCTCCTGTGTGATCAGTATCTTGGTCAAGGGGAATTCGATAGTAGCTGATGAGATCTATTTTGTGGAGTACAGTTCCTTAACATCAGTGACATTGGTGCCAATCTTAGTTTCTCGATCTTGTATTTGTTGGATTGATCACTGGGCCCTATTAGGCCTGTCTGGCTCTTGGTCATTACCCCTGCATGGCCGCAGTATCCAGTTCTATGGATATTGTACTGCAGTACTCTCTCCATGCAATTAAATGGATATGTCCATCCATGCCATACAAAATTGGAACACTGTGAAATTTAATTTGATAATAGTTCCCTACATAAGTTTGGCGTAGCTCAATATCTTTTACCTTGAAAAATTGGTTGGGTAACCAATGGTTTTTATTACAATTTCCCCCTTTTGTCCAATCTGGTGGATACAAAAAATCGTATACCTACACATAATATAAATCTTGAAACAGTATCATATTTGGAATTTTGGATGTAGCTTGAGGTTGAGGTGTCTAGTCATCTCAGACAGGCAACAAGGATGAAAATCTTGGCATCAACAAATAAAGTGTGTACAGCTGAAAAGGCATGTCGTGTATCATCATTGATGATCACATCAGACATGTCGTGACTATGATTCGCGTAAAATTACCATCAAATGAAAAGCGTGCAGAGAAGCTGAGACAAGACAGTCAACGAAGAATACTTGATGTGGCATTTAGGTTACAGACTCAAAGTCTGGAAAACAGGACAAAAAGGTGGTTTTTGTATAGTTTTGACCCCTGCTGCTTCAGAGGGCCGACGGCCGATGCCAAGTGATTCGACTGAAGGTTTCAAACTGCAGAAACTGGCAGCCTCCTCCCTCCATCATCCAGGAGGATAATACAGTTAACACTTAACAATGAGTTGTCCGATGAAAACTGGATTAAACAAACATCTTCTGTAAGTCCAACGCTACTTTATGAAAACATCCATTGTTTTGGTCTTTGAAAGCATACATCAACTGGCCTACACACATTACTTCCTTTTCCATGTTATAAACCTGTCAAGTTAGAATCGACGAGTTCCAAGCTCTAAATATACAATTGTGTGGGCAAAGTTCAGAAAAAACGTCACGCTTAAACGCCATTACTTCCATTTAAGATCAGATGCAACTTTGTTTGTCGATCTGAAAACACAAACTAAACTATACAGTATTTTTTTTTCAGAAAAGCAAGGCAGGGCCGTTATTCAGGAAAGAGGCACATATCCAATACATCATTTCCCATGAGGCCTTGCTAAGCATGAGCTGAACCAAAGCTCCACATACCAAACATAAGTTCATCATTCATGATCAGGAGGGAATTTTAATACAATCATAATCAGGCGTGGAAACTTACTGCTTTGTCAACCACATGGATTTTAAAACAACCATAATCAGGTTGGGGGTAATTTGACTGCAACACACGCTAGCTTACAACAACACACGCTAGCTTACAACACACGCTCAACCATATCGCATCTTGCTTGACTGCTTTATTTGACAAATAGCATGCCTGAATCATAGATTGTTACACATGGATCTCTTTGATGTGAATCAAAAAACTTGTGACGATGATTCAGCTTGTCTTACTAATTCTACAATGTATTGTCTGGTCTTCTCAAATTAGTGTTTCTGTTCTTACGTTAATTCCTGTGCCCTACACGAAACCAACGAGTATCGTGAATTGGATGTTCTAATTTTTTTTTCCAAAATTTTGCTCGTGGAACATGGATGTTCAAAACTTTTTCATAAACTTGTGTTCACAATATTTTTTCTGTTTTCACTATGCAATGTTTTTGGTGAGGACCGCACACGTGGCTACATGTAGAAAGGAATAATTGTGAGCGGGCCACCGCAATCCTGCCACGGCGACACTAGTTCTTGAGTCGCGGCACTGAAATCCTTTTGTTTCTTTCACTCTCTCTCCTCTCCTTCTCTCTCTAAGCAGTAAGCACCAGCTGGGCTCCAAGGCGCAGGGCGGCGCGGCATCAACAGGGATAAGTTTTTTTACACAAATTGTTTTACCAAATATTTATAAAAAGTTTTCTTGATTTTTGATGCCAATGTTTGTTACGAAACATTTATAAAAGTTTTTTTATGCATATAAGTTTTTACAACATGTTTTTATTTTTAATGAAACAGATTTTTTTGTTATAAATAAATTAAAAAAATCCTTGATGGAAGATTGACCGCCAACTTAGGTTCTAGCGAGCGACCACAAATCTGCATGACTCTGGACAAGTGATAAATCTGCGTTTCTTACACAAATTCACCAAGAACATCCACCCACCCATCTACGGCACAAAGTGTGACGCCAGCTAAACTACACCCGTGGGGAGAAAAGCACCCCCCCCCCCCCCCTCCCCAGAGGTTTTCATTAAGGAGAAACCTTCCGGGTGTAAAAAAATCGCAAACACTTTCTACGTTAGGGAGTAGATTTAAAAAAAAAAATACTTTGTGAGGAATTGAACCCTGGTCACTTTGTGTGACTATACCGCTGAATTTCTTATCCAACTAGGGTAGAGGACCTTTGGTAGGGTGACACCAGTTAGTGAAGCATGAAATGTGGACGGACCTTTCCAGCGAAAGTAGGGTGGATTTATTACCCCTGTGCGGCCAGTTCATCCCCTCCGCCGCGCTGGGAAGGGGAGGACTTGTATCCTCAACCTCTCAATACCAATACCTGGTGCAAAGTGCAAACAAAGCTGTACGCGGGAAGCAGAACCAACAAACGAAGATGAACGGCTCATTTATGGCCGTGCAATTGCAATGCACTGTCAGATCAAAGTCATCTCTCTTTTTATCACTACATATAATTAAAAATTACTTATCCAAGGAATGCATCACTACTGATCATGACATGAGGTCGAAGTAACAAGTCCCCCAAGGATAGCAGCGAAAGTATTGGGCCATATCCCACTATCCCAGTGATACTTTGAACTCCAAAAGTTCAGTCCAAACTCGAGCTGAACAAACTGAACCCATTCAGGTTTCGGACAGCTCAAATATGAACAAAATATGTTGCTTGGGGCTGTTCATAATCGTGACATGCACATCGTCATGTTTGTGGGTAGTTACAGTGAACGGAAAAGCATGCAGTGACAGCCAGATGTGTACTGGTTCACTGCAGCGCCAACGGAAAAAGTAAACAGAACCTGCTCTTGGATGTCGGCATAGAAAAAGTACATGGTGTCATCAGTTACATCACGAACAGGATATATACTAGGACATTCAAAGTTCCAGATTAAAGCTCCATCAAGAGACAGCATTCAAGGTGTTTCGGGTTTGGTTTTCAGGTTTCACCACTACTGCTTCAGCACGACCTTGGCTGCGGAAAAAAACTGGCATCATCCTCACGCCATCATCCAAGAGCACCTTGTTTACCTGTATAAAGTTATTAACAATGACACGTCTATAGAAGTCCATATCACTTTGAAAGTAAAACGTATGCAGAGTTTTTGGCCTTACAAGCATACAGAAGCTGGTTGACTTGTTGCTTTTTATCCGCCCAAACCTCTTCAATCTCTAACATCGTTTTCCAAGCTCCAAATATGCAATGCTGGTGTTGATAATGAGTACCAAATTAAACAGTGCAAATAAAGTTTTGAAATTAGAAAACAGCATGCCATCGAACAAATGAAATTTGTCAGAAGTAACAAATGAAGCACTAAGATTTTCAAATTTGAGCGACTTAGTAACATTCTATGCACAGTAACCAAGAAAAAAAGAATCAATCTAACTTTCCCAATGCAGTGTACAAAATTAACAATTTCAGTGGACAACATTATGTACTAGCTTCATAGCAGAAACACACGAGGCTACTAGTTTTCATTGAACATTACAATCTCAGAAGTGAGATGGACCTGCCTACATGGACCTTGGAGTATTTTATTTAATTTAGTTCCACATCATCAAAATTGTCCCCACGACATCATCATATATTACCCTTTGCATGACAGGCAACATTTCATCAGCATTCATGGTTGTTTGGTAAAATATGAACGTGGCTAGTCGAAAGCTGGAATTGGGAGTAGAAAAGTTGGGATATACAGTTTGGTGGGATAGTTTGATATTGTCAATAAGCCTTCTTGCCCCTTCATGTTCAGTTAGACAAGGAAGCTTGAAAGCAGGCCAATGGATGTTGCTTGTTCGAATCATATCTCGGAGATTAGTTATGCTGACTAGTTAGAGAGTTATGCTAACTGCAAGTCTACAATAAAATGGCAGCTACAATAGTACAAATACCTGCATGTTTTTTCCTGAATATTTTAACTTATTTACTGGAACTGAACCATAGCCCTGGTGTAGTGGTGTTAATTCCAAATATGTTTGGACAAAGGTTAACACTATTGCTCATGTAAAAACAGAAACGACACTGTAAAGTCATTTTTTGGGAAAGCAAAGCACAAATCCAGTATAACATCATTGCCAAGAGAGGAGACCCTGCTAATTTTGAACTGAATTACAGGTTCTTAAAAAAGGCTTATAATAAACCTGACATAAGTTCATCACTCATGATCAAAAAGAATTTTAAAATAACCATAATTGACCATAAAGACTTACAATTTGGTCAGCACTTGTTCAGTTCAGAGGTTCTACACCGTACTGACGAAAATCTGCAGAACAGAGAAACAGAGTGAATATATATTCACCTTCGAGAGCCTACCTAAAGCATAATAGCAAAAACACATAATATTTTGACCCAGACGACTGACACTATTCTTACTTAAAATACACAAAAGAAAAAACACAACAACTAGTTGAGACAGATATCTGGCTTTTCTATGTTTATCAAAAAAATTTCCTGGCTCCACTAAAATTCAGTCAATTTCCAAGACCCCACATCAGTATGTATGCCAGAAGAACAAATTCCTAGGCACATCTAACTAGTTTCAAGGACTCCATGATAAAAAGTTTAGAGAAGTAACAAAGCTTGCCAGATATTTCACTTTCACAAATTAGCTGTTCAAGAGCAAATATATCAAATCATCGTATCTGACTATTGTTTTCTGTTGCTAACTTGAGTATTTAAAAAGTTCTAGAAAATTTTTCAATCATGAACTAAGAAAATTAGCACCTGGAGTGTAGAAGCCTGTGTACGGAACAACACTATGGGTCCGACCATCACCACAATCCTCTCTCCTAACCTGATAAGAGCTTACATCAATGGTTAAGATGGACCGCTCATCCTGCGTAGGCACAAAGAAGACCCCAATGCCATGTGCAAAGCCGAGAAAATGATTTAAGATGGGGAAGGCATCAACAGGAAGTAGTGCCTCGAGCTCAAGGATTGCAGTTAGCGCCCATTGAGCATGTCCCAAAGGATCGGTCTCCATTGACCAGATGAATAAGAGTCTGGAATCATGAATCCTTGCGAATCCCAAGTGACCATCACCCATCGTCACGAGCACCGTGAATTCCACATCGTCGTCTTCAGGAAGTAGGGGGATCACAGACATGTTCCAGGTGGCCAAATCAAACTCGAGAATGCTGTGGGACGCACAAATCAGGAAATAGAGTGCATTCCCAACAAGAGCAGTGGGCAACTCTTCCACACCATCTATTGGGGACGGAGGACCATATGAGGGCTCGCTCCAGGCTTCAATCTCCGATAAGTAGATGTGCACGCGCATCATCTCAGTGTCGGAGTCCAGCAAGACGACGGCGAAGGGCCCAAGATTGCAGTCGCAGTGGTCGCAGGCACCATGGTGGCCGCAGAGTACCGCCGCGTTCCAGCTGAAAGGGTGGCCGAGGGCCGGTGGCAGAGCGGGCACCACCCACAGCATGTCCGAGATCGGGTCCCAGACCTCGAGGTCGGACCCCCACGGCGTGGTGGTGAGGAGGACGCGGCCGTGGCGGGCGTCGAGCGCGCACCGGTCGCGGTTGTCGGCAATGTCAGGGAATATGGGACGGAAGGGGGTGGTGGGGACGAAGCGGGCGACGAAATCGTACTCTTGTCCGTAGAGTTCGTCGTCGTAAGGGTCGTATTCGAGGCCGCCGCCGTCTCTGAGGTTGGCGAGGAAGCCGAGCACCGGGGCCGCGCGGTTGTGCCGGACGAACCGGCGGCGGAAGCCGGGATCGGAGATGACGCGGCACCACCGCCTGCACAGGTGGCGGCGCGGACGAGGCTTGGGGGTCGTCCGGCGGCAAGCGGATGAGGATCTCCTCGACGAGCTCGTCCAGCCGCAGCACCTCCTCCATGCTGCTTGCTTGCCCGGCCGGAACCCCGGCGAGCGGCGGAGCGAGAGGATTTGGTCGATTTGGGGAGGGGAAATGCGAATTGCAGGGAAGGGAGAAGACGATACGGCGTCGATCTGCTTCACGGGCGGCAGGTGGGCCCAGGAAACCAGCGGCAGCGGGAGTGGACAGCTGGACTCCACGTCCACGAATCGCAACACAACTCGCAACAAATTCATAAATTCACCCTCAACAAATATTTTTCTTTCTTTCAAAAATAACAATTTACAAGTGATTTTTTGAATAGTAGAGTTTACGATCATTTTGCATGTAAACAATTTATGGTCATTAAATACGAATTGAAAATTAAGATAAATTAATAAATATTACTTCTTATTAATTGTACGATTTACATTTAAATTGTAAATTAAAATGCCTGAAGATAGGTTCAGCGAACTTGCCCGCGGGTAAAATCTTTTGTACATATTGCATTGCAAATTTGCAAGGTTCAACTGCCTAATATTTCAAGTTCATTGCAAATTTCCAGTTGCCATCCGCATTAGCTGGATCTGAATATTCAGCCTAAAGATTCCACTTCATAGTTCATTCCACATTGGCCAATAGTGCACCAATAGCAACCAATCTCAACATATGAATTCAGGTTAACTAAGCACAAATGACAAAATCATCTATCAAGAAACTGTGTATCCTACTATCCATACATCGTGGCAAATATGGTTTCCTTCAAGTCACAGACTCACAGTCACAGTGAGCTCTAAAAAGTGTAGAGAGAAACACACCTGTCCAGGTGCAGAATGTCATCAACACGAAAAAGGAGCCAAACGAACTGATGCACATATTGGCCTGGCATCAGATAAATACTTTCAAGACATGATGGCTACAGAATGAAGCACTATCATTCTCTGCTACAGCCTCGGCGACACACCTCTCGTCAGGCGATAGCCACTGAGCCACACTTCTAAAATTCTATACACTGTCCTCCTACTCTGGCATCACAAATTTTGCCATCCAAAAGTTTCAGTAAATAAGTTTCATCAGTAATACATGCAGCTTCAGCCACAAGCACTTGAACCATAGTACCAAACGAGTGGAGTAAAACAATGTGTTTGTAAACCGTGCGTTTCAATCTCGTATACCCATTTCCCTTGCCATCGGCAGTTTTAGACAAGGTGAAGCATATTCATTCCCAGATCAGGTTGCAAAATAAAGTTTCTAATGCACAGAGAGAGCAGGGTCGTGCTGCCAACAATATCCTACCAAACAAGTTCAGGAGAAGCTATAGACCAATTGGCAACTAGCAAGCTACGAACTTCAGGTTCAGGCCATTGCGCAGGGATCCAGGAAAGTATGAAGGCCAGAAGCCCAGAAGAACTGCAAAAATCATATGCAATGCAACGCATAAACCTGCACCAGCAGTTGGGACCAAACTGTTGCAATAAAATACATATGAAATTGCAATGAAGAAAAAATCAGGGATAAAAACAATCAAACCTCCTACTCATCCTATTCCTATCCCCCTCATCTTCACAACATAAAATTGCAACTTGAAATTTTGCGCTTTGATTTTTTTTTCTTAATTTTCAATGCAGCTCAATATTATGCGCATGTTTGTTCTTTATTAAAAAAAAAAGCCCTCATCTCTCGGTGCTTACCCGGGCCCACCTGTCAGTGCAGTCCCTCACCCTCACGGTGCTTGACGGCCTCATGTCGAGAAAGCCAGCAAGGCTGCGACTGCGAGTGTCACCCTGCAACCGCAACCTAGGCACCTGCTCCCTCTGTCCCTAAAAGGATGACGCTATGGGATGCGTGCACGTGTTACTTTCTCAACTTTGACTTAATTTGTAGAAAAATATATGTAATATTTATATCTCTAATAAATTTGTTAAAAAACTAGATTCAAATATCTATCTAATGGTACTAATGATGTACTATAAATATTAATATTATTTTATATATAATTGGTTAATGCTCAAAGATGCTGTTTTTATTGGGAAGCGAGAATGACATCTATTTTGGGACGGAGGGAGGAGGAGTAGCCAAAAGATACCCTCGTCCCCCCGCCGCCGCCTTCTTTTGTCTCCCACCAAGATCGACCATGCAAAACCCTGCCATGCCGCCGCCCGGAGTCCAACCAGGCAGTCTGGTCGTGCCGCCAGCAGAGCTGCCAGACGACGTCGTGGAAGAGATCCTCGCCCGCTTCCCGGCGGACGACACGTCGACACCTCTCGTTGCCAGCGTGACCAAAGGCAACATTTAACTGCGTGGAGAGATAAGGTTGATCGATTTACTAAATTGCCCCTCATACTTATATTGTACTCCTACAGAGTATAACACTACATTAATGACCGTGTTGCCCAATTATATAGAAAGAAGCTTCCACTTTTTGATAATTATAAAACCGGTGAATTGGTTGTGATTATGTCTATTACTGTTTCTATTTTAGCCCATAAAGTCTTCAATTCACAATATGCTAAAGAAAATAGAGACATTGAAAAATTAATTGGAATGTCTCCAGTAGGGCCTGGGTTAGGTTCTCACCAGTAAACACTTATGTGTGGCAAGCTAATAAATTTAAATATAGCTATTATTGCTTTTAAATGATCCAAAATAGCATATTAAAATTTATAAATTTACATGGTTGGCCATGTTTTAAACAATCATATTTATATCCATAGTTTTAACCCGTAGCAACACACGGGCATGTTTGCTAGTGTAAGAATAGAATATGTTATGGACCAAACCATATATTCACAGTGAGCTCTAAACAAACACCCCTATATAAAATTGTTTCATGCATAAACCAGCACCAGAAGTTCGGAGCAAACTATTGCAGTAAAACATCTCTTAGTATGAAATTGCAATAAAGGGAAATCAAGGATAAAAAAAACAACCAAACCTCCTACTCATCCTATCCCCTCTTCCCAACATATAATTGCAACCTGAAATTTCACGTTTTGAATTTTTTTTTCTTAATTTTCAATGCATCTCAATACTATACCCATGTTTGTTCTTTGTTACGAAAAGAAGCAAGGGAGTCCTCTCGTCATCTCTCCCTTCTTTATCTAGCCCCACATGCCAGAGAACTCCCTCGTTATCCCGCAATTAACCAAGCTATTAAGCCAAAAACCCTCGTTTCTCGCTATCCCCGTTGTGTGTCTCCCTGCTTCGATCGGTTCTTCGTCAGTTCGTCTCCAACCAGGTCCCACCGCGCCGCCCACCGGAGTCCAACCTCAGCCAGGCAATCACACCATGCCGCCACAGCTTCCAGACGACGTCGTGGAAGAGATCCTGGCCCGTTTCCCTCCAGACGAGCCCGCCCTCCTCGTCCGCGCCGCCCTCGCCTGCAAGGCCTGGCACCGCATCGTCTCCGGCGCCGGCTTCCGCCGCCGCCTCCACGGCCGCGCACCTCCTCTGCTCGGCTTCTTCCACCACAACGGTAGCCATCCCCCCTCCTTCAACCCCACCTCCCCCCCGTTCCGCCCGCCCTACTCCCCTCGCGCGGGCTGGCTCATCCTCAACGCCCGCCATGGCCGCTTCCTGGTGGCCCGCAAGATGACGACGACCTCGACCTCTCCTTTTGCAACACCATCCACGGAGGTGGTGGAACTCATCGTGTGGGACCCCACCACTGACGAGCAGCACGGAGTGCCCATGCCGCCGTTCAAGTACTCGACCTGGAGCGCGGCATTGATCTGCGCGGCGGCGGCGGCGGCGGCGGGCGGCTGCGACCACTTCGACTGCCCCAAGGGTCCCTTCCTCGTGGTGTTCGTGTTCACGGACAACATATATAAGGGGACCATGTCTGCCTGCGTCTACTCATCGGAGCAAGGATCGTGGAGGGTGCCGACCTGTACTCACTGCCACTGCCAAGGCCATGGTTGTCGGCACAGTTTGCGTGTGCGAGGCCCCATTGTTCTTGTAAAGAATAATGCAATCTACTTCGGCTGTGACAAAAATACTAGTGTTCTGGAGTATGATTTGGGCAGGCAGAAACTATCCATGATCGGTCCACCGCCAGTGTGCTACTGTCAAGATGTTGTACTCATGACTGCAGATGGTGGTGGGCTGGGATTCGCAATCGTGGAGAATCCCAAGCTCTGTCTGTGGTCAAGAGAGGCTGGTTCGTGCGGCGGATATGACACGTGGGTACATGAGCTCGATAAGCTGCTCCCTGATCGTGGCCATCGCTTCGGTGTTGATTATGAGGCAGTTGCTATTGCTGATGAGGCCAGTCTCAGTGGGAGTTTCATAGGCATTAAATCAAGTGACACATAAGCAATTTTAGTGGCATGGCATGATAATTATGAAGAGAGAGAAGAGAAGAGTGTCATCACCATGAAACCCATCTGGCACAGTTACCAAGTCTATGAAACACAATGAAACTCCCATTGAGAATGTTATAGTTTCATCCATCACACATTTGGCCAGTCACCATGCGAGAATTAAATGTTAGAACTTGTATATGAAATTGTGCCATGAAACTGTGCATTGAGAGTGACAGTTTCATCCCATTGAAAAGCTGATGTGGCTGTTTTGGTAATGGTGCCCATGAAACTACCACTGAGACTGGCCTGATTTAAGTGTTGTTTTCATCTGGGAAGATTAGTGGTCATTATTCACTGTTGATCTAAGGTCCAACCTTGCTAATAAGAAGGTAGGCCATGTCAGTTACGCGCAAAGGTCCACCCGTGATTTGAAGGTAGGCCGTGTTGGTTCTGCCTTGGGCATTGTTCCCTACACGAACTTCTACACTCCTGGTACTGACCTCATACCATCCTTTTTATCTTTAACTTTTGAAGAACATTAAGTTTGTTAAGCAAAATATTACAATGTCATATAAAACTGTATTGCTACTTGTTTTTTTGTTATAAATTATTCCTAAAGTTGCGTACATATGCTTAGGAATTTATTCATCTGTTAAACCTCTCTGTAACAAATGATGAAGTATATATAGGATTCCCTGTAGTTGATTTGGATAAAATTGCTTACGAACCATCTGATTGGAATTTGTGTATTTCTGCAGCATTGCGGGAAGCCTTTACAGCTGAGGAGGCAAGAGCAGGTGCCTGAAATACTTGCCAAACTTGAGGTGCTCCCGTGTCATCAGGATCTTGGTCAAGGGGAATTCGATAGTAGCTGATGAGATCTATTTTGTGGAGTACAGTTCCTTAACATCAGTGACATTGGTGCCAATCTTAGTTTCTCGATCTTGTATTTGTTGGATTGATCACTGGGCCCTCCATGCAATTTAATATTGATATGTCCATCCATGCCATACAAAATTGGAACACTGCAATTTAATTTGATCAGAGTTCCTTACATAACCTTAGTGTAGCTCAATATATTTTACCTTGAAAAATTTGGTTGGGTCACCGATGGTTTTTTTATTACAATTTCTCCTTTTTTGCCCAATCTGGTGGACGCCCAAAATCGTATACCTACACATAATATAAATCTTTAAACTGTATCATATTTGGAATTTCGGGTGGAGCTTCAGGATGAGGTGTCTTGTCATCTCAGACAGGCAACAAGGACGAACATCTTGGCATCATCGGCAAATGAAGTATGTACAAGGCAGGCACATAACTTTTTTTAACTAAACTAAATCACCATCTTAAGTTGAGATCGTATGATTTATTCTGCTATACGTGTACTGGAACCTGGTGGCAACAAACTGTGCTGTTCATGCTGATTTTCTTCCTCAGTGATGAAAAGCTGATGTATGTTGTATCTGCTATGGATTATGGTGTTCATCCTGCTCAATAAGGCATTGCAGCAGTCATTGCTAGGATACCTCAGGTTTCATCCTCTGGTTGTCTAGCAACACCAGGATCACTACTGGCCATCCATTCCTATACACATGGAGAGAGAGTTGACCATCCATTCCTATACGCATGAAGAGAGAATAAATAGTACAGATTGACCTTGTTCGATCATGTCAATGAAGCAATTCACAACAGCCTTGGTTCACCATGAAACAATAGTCCAGGCTTAAATAAGAGCCAAATTGCCAAACTAGGGAACCGAACAACCCAGGCATGTGTTTACCATGGCCTGATGATACCAGTCTGGATCAATGAGCGACAGACTTCAACAATTTGTCGAGTTCACATTCCACACTGAGAAAAAATTACCCCCCACATGAGCGTGAAAGCTAGCTTGAATACGTAACATATAGCGCTGCTGCCAGCGTCGTCGCTTCCTCGGGATCTATGTGGTATCTGTACGGAAACTAACAGTCAATACTCAGTACGTGAGGCAAGGGAAGCGTTCAGCCATTTCCCAGTCTTTGCCAAACGGCTGAACCTCACACTTCTAAACCAACAGAAAACTCTACTGCAGTAATTCAGGTTAAATTGAAGGCAATCAATCTATTTCAATTCTATGTATCATCATGTATGATCGCGTCAGACATGTCCTGACTATTATTCGCGTAAAATTACCGTCATCAACTGAAAAGCGTGTAGAGAAGCTGAGAAAGGACAGTCAACCAAGAATACTTGCTGGCATTCAGGTTACAGAGTTAAAGTCTGGAGAACAGGACAACAAAGGTGGTTTTGTATAGTTTTAACCCCTACTGCTTCAGCGGACCCGACGGGCCGATGCCAAGTGATTCGACTGGAGATTTCAAACTGCAGAAAGTGGCAACCTCCTCCCTCCATAATACAGGAGCAGCTTGTTTACCTGTGGATAATACAGTTCACAGTGAGTTGTCCAGTGACAGCTGAATTAAACAAACGATCTTCTTCAAGTCCAACACCACTTTATGAAAACATCTATTAGTTTGGCCTTGGCAAGCACACATCAACTGGCCTACACATTGGTTCCTTTTCCATCTTATGAACTGTCCAGTTAGTATCAACCAGTTCCAAGCTCTAAATACAAATTTGAAGACGTTGGCGACCAAGTAGGAAATTAAATAGTGCACCTTAACATAAGCTCAAAATAACAAATGAAGAACCTTCAAGATTTTGAAATGTGAGCAACTTAGCATCACTCTAGTGCACAATAATCGATCTTTCAAATGCAACATGTGGAATTAACGAGTGCAGTGCTAAGGATTATGTGTTGACTTCATAATCTTAGAAACTAGTGTGCTGAATTTAGACACCAAAAGCTACAATTTCCACAAAACACTGAAATCCCAGTAATAAGGTGGACCTGTGCATACATGGAGTATTTCATTTAATTTGATTCCATAATTACCCCAGAACACCCCATAAACACGGGCCTTTGCAAACAAGAACTCAACTTTCTATAGAACACTGATGACCCCTCGTTATATTATGAACATGACTTTTTCATGGACGGCAATTAACTAGCAGCTCAAAATACTCATCGTTCTCATAACTGGAGCTACTGCTTGATAGACTAGCTAAATAAACCTAAGGTAACTGCAATGGCTACTACAAAAAGTCCGGGCAGCTTGAGGTCAGAAAGCTTTGCACTAAAGACAATATTGAACATTTTCTCCTATTAAAGATCAGATGCAACTTTGCTCGTTTCAAACTCAAACTAAACTGAGTCATTTTGCAGAAAAGCAAGGCATAGTCGTTTTTCAATAAAGCAAGGCACATATACAATATAACATCATTCCCCCAGGAACCCTTGCCAAGCGTACAAAAGCTCCAACAAGACCAAAGATATGGTCATCATTCATGGTCAGGAAGCATTTTAAAAGAATCATATTTGAGCGGGAAAACTTACTCAGTTCAGACAGGAGGTAATCCATACTGACGAAACTCTGCAAAACAGAGAAACAAAGTGAATATATGTTTTAAGTTTCAAGTGGCCACGTGAAATATGATAACGAAATATTCTGATTATATGTGCATACACAGAATTTGGCAATGTGAATAATTCTATTATCACAAAAAATGCTCATCATAAGTCACAAATTATAACAAATTCCTGGCTCAGTTTAAATTTAGATTGACTGTCAAGATCTCATCATCCGTCCATATCATGTACAGTAGAAAAGTAAATTCCTAGGCATCTCTAGTTTCAACAAACAACAACAGGGGCGGAGCTAGGCCCTTTTGGTGGTGTCCTAGGACACCAATACAATTTGTTAAACTATGAAAGAACTAAGTGCTTATGGTGCTAATTATGCTTAAGATACACATAACTATAAGAAGAGGACACCAATGACATTTCTGGCTGGATCCGCTACTGAACAACAACATCTGTCCCATTCAATAGTTTCAACAAACCACAAGAAAAAAAAATAACTACGGTCGTACGGTTAGCAAAGTTCTACAGTTACTCCCATTTAATAGATTCCTTCTTCCATATTTTCGTAGTGCTAACTTAACTACAAAGTTCTAGAAATTGGCAAATGTTGGACTAAGCAAAACTATACCTGGGGTGTAAAAGCTCATGTATGGAACAACGCCATAGGTGTGACCATCACCACAATCCTCTTCCCTCACCTGTCCAGACTTCACATCAATACTGAACCAAGCATCATCTGTACCCACGAAAAGGCACCCGACGTCATGTGTAAAGGCAATATAACCATCTTTTATGGAGGAGGCATCAACGTTGAGCAGTGTCTCAAGCGCAACGGATCTGTTTTGTGTCCATAAAACCTGTCCCTCAACACCATCTGTCACCATTAACCAGTGGCCGAGTGTGCACGTGACCTTAGGGAATGTCACGCCACCAGTATATACCGTCGACTTCTCCACTACAGCGAATCCCAACCCATCCTCTGTCGTCGTGAGCACAATGAAGTCCGAGATGAAACGACGAGGCAGGTGAATCTTAGACACACTCTGTGCAGCCAAATCATACTTGAGAATGCTCGTATTGGTCAGGAAATGGAGTGCATTCCCCAGAAGGGCAGGAGAAACCATTCTGACGCTACATATTGGGGAAGGAGGAGGGCCACAAGTCAACCTGTTCCAGGCGCCAGACTCCGACGAGTAGACGAACACGTGCATCTCAAGGCCGGTGTCCAACAAAACGACTAGGAAGGGCCCACGGTGGCAGTCGAGGTGGTCACAGGCGCCGTGGGCGGCGCAGACCACCGCCGCGTTCCAGCTGGTGGTAGGGTAGCACAAGCGCGTCATGTCGGGAAGCTTGTGCAGGTCGTCGGTGACGGGGTCCCAGACCTCGAGGCGACTATGCCAGGGCTCTCTGACGAGGAGGACGCGGCCGTGGCGGGCGTCGAGCGCGCGGTGGTGGCGGAGGTCCGCGCGGGGTGGGCGGAAGCGGGTGGCGGGGACGAAGCGGGCGAGGAAGGTGTAGTTGTTGTCGTCCCTGATGTTGGCGAAGAAGCCGAGCATCGGGGCCGTTCGGTGGCGCTGGGCGAACCGGCGGCGGAAGCCCGGGAGTGGAGACGACGCGGCGCCACCGCGGGCAGACGGCGGCGGCGCGGACGAGGCTCACGGGGTCGTCCGGCGCCAACCGCAGGTTCCGCCAGTTCCACCGCACGCCCCCCGTGCTGGGCTTCCTCCGCAACGTCGGATATGGCAAAGAATTCGCCCGCTTTGTCCCGACCTCCACGTTCCGACCGCGGCGTGCCGACTGGGGCGGGTGGCGCGCCACGGCCGCGTCCTCCTCCACAGGTGGGAAAGTGCGCGCCCCATTGGGGATGGATCCTTTGCCATATGGTACCCAATCACGGGCGAGCGGGTAGAACTGCCAATTCTTCAAGAGCTGAACCCTTTTTATACCTGGGAAGCGGCGGTGCTCTGCGCCCGCGGTGACGCATGCGACCGGTACCTCGGCTGCTGCCATGGACATTTCCAGGTTGTTGTCGTCGTAGCGGGCTACAAGTGTGTTCATGCTTATGTCTATTCATCCGAGGCAGGTGCGTGGCATCAGCTGAACTCGTATTCCACGCACCTGAAAGCTGGTTTCATTATGAAGGTGCCCGTGCCCTGGTGGAGAATGCACTCTACTTCGTACTTGGTTGGAGCACCAATCTCCTCATTTACAATTTGGTCACGCAGAAAATGTGTGTGATTGACCTACCACCTGCATTATATGCGCAACACATTGTGCTCACAACAACAGAGGATGGTCGGCTGGGTTGCATAGTGGTAGAGGATTCCAAACTGTACTTGTGGTCAAGGGACGCTGGCCCTGAAGGAGATGCTGGGTGGACGCAAAGTAGTTTCATTAACCTCAAGAAGTTGATCCCCTCTCTACCTCGCCTTATGTGGTTGGCTGTGTGGATGGCACTGGTGTTGCTTTTGTGCACTCTGGTGATGGGCTCTTGACCATTGATTTGAAGTCCAGCCAGGTCAAGAATGTAGGCAAGTTCAGTGGCAACTCAAGCATTTTTCCCTTCACGAGCTTCTGGACCCCAGGTACTAGAGTCATGTCAATCTTTAACTCACTATATGTGCTTATTCGTAACAAGAACAATGATTTTGTATAAGCTAATAAGCGTGGCAATTAACATGTGGAACTATGATTTTTACAAGTTTGGCTGTTAGGCAAGTACGTAAATTTTGCTTGGTTTTCTATTAGCAGCATCCTGTTCATATATACCTATGTTTTTTTAGCAACAACTAACAGTCGTCATTGTAAGCAAATAAATTCCTCTTTTACCTTGTTAATTTTCAAATAATTTAATGTGCTTATGCAGCATTTAGAGCGGACTTCCCTGGTGAGGGGCAATGAGTTGGTTCTGAAGTACCTGAGAAGCTCAAAGTCAAGTTGCTGGAGAGGGTTTAAAAAATACAATGAATGAAGTATCTGTTGGTTGAGACACTTTATGGTTCAGCTTCTGTGGGTAGTGATATATTTTGCTGTGTATAGATTTTAAGGGAAAAAAAGATTTTTTTTAAGCGTGTTTTTTGAGAGGGATGAATAGGAAAGGTGGAAAAGAAATTTTCTGGGTAGCGTGTTCTGTGAGGGGAATGAATAGGAAGAAAAAAAGTACTTTTTGGAACTAAACACAGTAAAACTGAAGAGCATGTGGTATTTAATACTGTCCTGGCTGCCTGTTGCTAATTGGTCTTTTGTGCTAAAGTAGCTTTTCTCCTGGAATTAGTTCCATTTAGTTTTATTGAACTACTGATGCAGTGTTACCAATGTCTCGTCTCCGGCAGTGATAAAAGTCAAGTGTATCAGCTACTTAATAGAAAATCACATTAATGGCATAACTAGCAATGTGTTTGAGATGATTCATTCTGATGTGATTGCTGTGGGAAATACTTTGTCAATGTGAAATGAAATGGAAAACATTTTGAGCAATTGATCTATGAATACTGTAAAGTTCTGTGGAAACTATGAGCCTCTAGTAGTCTAGTGTCTTTATTGTGGAAGTATCTTCATAATGTGAATACTAAGATTTTAAAGCTAAATATTATGCTTGAAAGTTGAAGTGAATCTTTCTACTTGGTTACAGTGCAAGATAGTTATGCTAATTTTAGTAACCTTAGGTGTACCATTCGTTACTTATCCGCACAGGCACACAATTCATCTGTTTGATATCCGTAAGTTTCAGTATTTGTTTTTTTCCTGCTACTCTTCTCTTCTGTCTCTAGAAAGATGTTCAAGAGGTACAGCAATATGGAAAGAAAGAATGTGACTGGCCTAACCAGTACATGCTGGTGGAATGAGTGTTGAGTTTCAGGAGAAAGTTGCTTTTATATTCATTTGCATGTGGAGTTGGCTTCAGGCCTTCAGCTATTGCAGTTCAAGAGATTTCTCAAATAAGAACAACTCTCCCATGTACATGGTTTCTGAAACATGATCAGTGAGCATCTTGACTGTTGAAGAATATGTTGCACATGTATCCTTGCTGATCTCATTCCAGCAGGTACTTTTCTTCTGTCGCTGAAATGCATGCAACGGAGAACCCTTGTTATCCTGAATATGCAATAGTAGTAATAAATGCCATACCTTCCACTGATTTAGAACCCAGCCAGGTCAAGAAGCTATCCAAGGTCTTTGACAGCTCTAGCATTTATCTTTCACTCACTACAGCTGTGCTTATTCATGATCAAGAACAATGAGTTTGTGAAAGCGGAATATTGCTATGTCCTAAGTTACTCTGAGTATTGGACATTATAAATGCCCACAAATTTATTCATTTGTCTCTTTCAACTGTTATGGGGCCCTTATAAAAAAAAAAAAGAAAACCTGTCATCGAACAACTAGAGGTTGTGATATCTTATCTGAATTTATGATAGGCCAATGGTACACTAGATAGCTTTTAGTTTTTTTCTTCTGCATTAGATACATCAGCTCCCTGATTATATTAACCCTATATGATCTTTGTGTCACTTGGTAAGTTGATAGTACAGAAATATGAATCATTATAATTATTAGAGTAATTTTTCGTAAGGATCAAGCATGGTTATTACCTAGCGGCACTGTAGATTATAAATTGGTGCTGTTTTCCAGTTTGGTTACCCAGTAACTTGTTGGTTTTATGCCTGGTTTGAAGCAAATGTTCACTGATGGCAAATGGTTTTCATCCCAACTCAAGTTAATTTCAAGGCTTATGTATTCCTGCAGCACTGGGAGCAGCCTAGAGTTGATAGATGGACCATGAGTAGGTGCCTCTAATGCTTGGCAGTCATAAGATGATCAGTTGTGAGTTTCTCAACGGTCATGGTAATGGCAAAGGATAGAGTAATATTTATGGTGGGACTACTCTTACTCTTGAGCATCAGGAGATTCCTGGTGGTCTTAGTCATTGACATTTAGGGGTATGCATTTTGTTCAAGGGATCATATAACTTACATTTGTTTTGCTTCACATAAATATTTTTCCCCGAAGAAGATGCATTTGAAAACTAAAACACAGCGATTTTGTGAATGCATATCATGTTACAGAAGAAAGCACTTGTAAATGCTGGAAGGGTAGCTGCATACAGACACTTGTGACACACCTACCATAGCAGACCTGAAAATTTTGGGCATCTATGTGCCATACATGGATCTTTATTTCGTTTACGTCTTGTATTTCTGTATAGGGCCATGGCTGCACTTTCTGCTTCAGCAGAGCAATCTAGGACTTGGTATATATGACTCGGCATTTCAGATATAAATGGACGAGTCTCCTCTGCTGTGTCCCTGATATTGATACATGGGCCCAGAGGAACTGCTTCCATATAGTAGTATATATGTCAGTTGGAGAATCATCGATTCTTTTTCTCAAATAATATTTTGCAGAGTAGTAGCTAGAAAGCGTTTTACTTCAGTGACACTGATTTCAGCTTGAACATCAGAGCTGGTTGGTACAGAGTTTTCTTGTATTGGCAGGTTTGTATGATGTCAAAACATATAACATGTATTGTAACACTGCCAGCATAATCTTTCTCTGATTTTACCTGTCAAACTTGTTTCTGTAAAATATTAAATAAATCGAAAAACTCCTGCCTATCCATCTGTGAACTGATGCATTCAACAGTGTTCAAATTTGTGTAATAAATATAAATTATTCCCTAGCATCGGCCAGGCTGGAAACGGGCCTTAAGCTGTGTGTTACTGAATCTGAACACCTGAATGCAAATACAACGGAAACCACATGATAGGGCAGGATGAATGGCACATATATAGATCAATGCAGACACCCGTGGCAGTATGGCAAATTGTAGGTCTGATCAGGGCCGCCCAACCTGACCCGATCAATATGTTGGTGAGCTCAGATCAAGACTGATGACCCACCATAAACACTGTGTTTGGCATAGGCTGATTTTTTAAATCCAAAATAAAAAAATACCCGGCACGTGAAAAGTCAGGGCGAGCATGACCCAAACCCAAGCACTAGTTGGGTTGGGCTCAGGTAAAAAAAATCTAGCCTGGTGGTCGGGTCAGATCAGGGCAGACCGAAGATAAATTTGGTGTTTGCTCATCATTTAAAATCAATATCCAGGCTAGTTCCCTTTGCTGCGGACCATGGCACAAAAGCATCTACAACTAGGGGTGTAAATGGTACATATATTATCCGTCTGCCATATTCGAAATTGTCCATTCATATCTCAACCATTTTCATCCCTACCTGGCAGGCTGCCACAACGCGGCCTGTGTAATTCCTGCTTGTCTAAGCAAAACTCATAGCCCTGTGTGTATGATGGCATTGTGTTGTGTCCACGCTATAGTTTGAGCAGGTGGAGATAGATCGAGATCAAGGCCGAACCGGACTCAACTCAGGACGACCGGTATGTGAATTCTTGATTCCTTTGTCGGTGAGCTGTACTTAGTGGTTCATAATTATTTTCGAGGGGAAAGTCTAATTTTTAAACTGTAACTACAAAAAACCATATACAAATAATCATTCAACTTTTGAAATCAGACGAATTTGGTCCTTTAGGTGATTTTAAAGGTGGTATTCTATTCTCTATAAATAATTTATTTGAAACCAGACAAATTGAAAATAATACGAAAATCTTTGTAAAAATATATTGGTGCTCTATTTACAGTAAAGTACAAGACTATAATTAAAATAAATACTGTATGTAACTAAAAGTTGTAAAACACTAAAAACATGAAGAAAATAAAATAAGATACACATAGCTTCACACTAATTGCACCAATAGATATGTTATATGTTAAGAAAAAATGATATGAGTTTCATATGTTATAGATTTTTTATATTAAATATGATTTTTTATTTTTAGAAAATAAAAACACCTTTGAAACGCTCAAAGGACCAGATTTGTCCAGTTTCAACTGTTGGATGGTTTTTCGTATCTGGTTTTGTAATTGAAGGTTAAAAATCAAACTATCCTTCAAATTGGACGTCGAAAACTGAACTTTTTTCCGTTTTTCAATTTGTTGATTTACTTGATTCCCTATTAGGTCTTCTTTGAGGTGGATGATTTTTAAACTGTGACGACGGACTGGTAGAGTGGTAGTATTCTTTGAATATTTGATGTCTTTGTGTGTTTGTCTCGAATGGGAGATAATCTTGTGGATGTTCGTGTATGATAGCAATCCGTTCTTTACATTTCTGTTCGCCAAAATTCGTGGAATTTAACGTCCCTAAAAGGAATGGTATCCTGAGATACCAAACATGGTCCAATCCTTTCATGGTAACAAAACTAAAATCACGAGATCTGGGACACAGCTGAGGTGCTCGCTGACTTGTGGGGTCCAGATTCACAGCATATAGCTGACCACCCGCGCCGCACTGGACGCTCGTCCCCTCTAGCTCGCGTCTCGTTCTCATGCCGCGCCGCCGCCCGCCTGCCGGGCTCCGATCCGACGAAGCGACCAGCATGGTGGTGCTAATGGAGGAGCTCGTCGAGGAGATCCTCCTCCGCTTCCCTCCGGCCGAGCCGGCGAGCCTCGTCCGCGCGGCGCTCGTCTGCAAGCCCTGGTGCCGCCTCATCTCCGGCCGCCGCTTCCGCCGCCGCTTCTCCGAGGTCCACCGCTCGCCCCCCATGCTCGGCTACTTCTGCAATCTATATCCCGACGCCGGCAATCCCAATCGCAATAAGGACGCGGGCCCCGTCTCCCGCTTCTTCCCCGCATCCGCCGCCTACCCGCGCCACCCCGACCAAGCCAACTGGAGCGCCCTCGACGCCCGCCATGGCCGCGTCCTGCTGCGCAGCGTTCGTGGTAATCCACGAATCAGCGTTTGGGACCCCTTCACCGGCGAGCGGTGGGAACTGCCGCCGCTGTCGGACACTTGGTACGAAGATGATGAAGATCACTGGAACGCCGCGGTGCTCTGCGCCGCCACCGGCGGCGGCGGCTGCGACCACCTCGACTGCCGCGGCAAGCCTTTCCTCGTCGTCTGTGCTGGATCCTGCGGCACTGAGATGATCTCCTTGTGCATCTACTCGTCGGAGACTGGCTCCTGGAGCGAGCCAACCTGTGCTGCTCCGAGACCTGAGTATGGTGTCACTGATCAAGCCCCCCTGCCCTTGTTGGGAACACGCTCTACTTCATGGCAGATATGGACGATACCATTCTTAGGTATGATTTGGTCACACGGGAAGCATCCATGGTTGATAATAAAGCTGCAAAGCTTATTATTGGTCTTTCTTCTGCGCCTATGACAATTCAGGATGGTGGGATGGCAGTTGGGGTCAGTAATAGCAAAATGTTCCTCTTGTCAATGGTGACAAGTAGTCCCAAAGGAGACATATCTTGGAAGAAAATAAGAGAGATTGACCTCAACGATCTGTCCCCTGTGAAGGACCGCCTCGTAAATCCTGATTTTTTTGCCTTCGTCCCTGGATTGGGAGTCCTTGTGGCCACATTGCAAGAGTTATTCTGCATTGATCTAAAGTCCGACGAGGTGGAAGTGGTATGCGAGGGCCCCCTCATGGGCAGCATTGTTCCCTACAGGAGCTTCTGCGTTCCAGGTATATCACTTTGCTGTATTTGTGTTTTGATTTGGAAATCATCAGTTAGTGACATGAAAATATGGGCAGTATCGTCATGGGAGTATATGTGTTATGTGAAGAGTGTGAGTGTATGAAAGAATTGGTGTATACTCTGCTACCTTTACCTTTTATTTTGGTTACACTTGACACATACTTGCCTTGGAATTTATTCACGCATTATGCATCTTAGGGTAGAGAATGGGGTCTTAAGTCTCTTAACAGTATTATGCTGAAAATACCTATCAAAATGACGTCATTAGTTAGTTTATCGTCCATATGCCTGTCTTTCGCCTGTTCTTATTGCTTCACATTTATTAGATCTGATCAGTTGCGCATATTGTTTAGTAACACGAATAATGATATACTATATGTTAAACAAAGAGAGATTATTCTCCTTTCGGGGATCTGTGCAATTGTAGTTGTTAATTGGGAGGTCCATAGTTAGTGGCGAAAGTTGTAGGAACATGTGTTCAGTTGGTGAGTTACAAAACTTTCGCCGACGGAATAGAGCCACTTTGGGCTTCCCTATGAAATGATGCATGTAACGGAGCCACTACAAAGAAATTCCGGGAGTTACAAAAGAAGCTTCGGACTCATACGAGTTCTACAATCAGCAGATATTATTTCACTAATATTCATGCTTTTTTCTGCAGCATTAGGATCGTTTGCTGCAGCTGAGGGGCCAGGAGGTGATGCTTGAGGCGCATGAAATAAAATAAAATAAAATAAAATAACGGAACTACTGGAGCGGTTCCTTCAAAATCAAGAAGCAAGTGTGCTATATGCTGGGCGAGAACAGTGAGGGGGATTCCCATACAATCTGGAACCTGTTTTAGCAAAAACATACAAGTTGTCAATTTTAATTGTTTCGCAATAGCATTGTGTTGCTTCACTTAATTGTTTGTTTCACAATGCAAATATAGAAAAATCATGTATGGTCGTCTGAACTGTTTCGTTACTTATCTGCACAGGCGTGCATATCTGTTTGGTATCTCTAAGTTTCAGTGTATTATTTTTTTCTGCTACTCTTTTCTTCTGTATCTAAAAAAGATGTCCAAGAGATACAGTAAGATGGAAAGAAAGGATGTGACTGGACTAACCAGTATGTGCTGGTGGAATGAGTGTTGAGTTTCTCAAGAAAGCTGCTTATATAATTCATTTGCATGTGGAGTTGGCTTCAACTATTGCAGTTCAAGAGATTTCTCAAATAAGAACAACTCTGCCATGTGCATGGGTTCTAACGGCATAACACTTTAAAACATGATTAGTGAGCAACTTGACTGTTGATGAATTGCACCTGTATCCTATCTGATCTCATTCCAGCAGGTAATTTTCCATTCACAATGATCCGGTTCGGTCCTATTCTTACTCTTGAGCATAAGGAGATTCATGGTGGTCTTCGTTATTGCCATTTAGGGGTATGCATCTCTTGAGCATCAGGAGATTCATGGTGGTCTTCGTTATTGCCATTTAGGGGTATGCATTTTGTTCAAGGGGTCATATAACCTACATTTATTTAAGGGGTCATATATCTTAAATTTGTTAGCTGTCGAGTTCTTTTGGCCTTTGTCTATCCTAGTCCATCTGTACTCCCTAAGCTTTAGCAATGAATATGTTTTGCTTCACGAAAATATTTGTCCTGAAGAAATGATGCATTTGAAAACTAAACCACAACGATTTAGTGAATGCATATAGTGGCAACCAGCCTTTATATGTTGTACACTCGTTCTGAACGCTGGTACCTATGTAGCTCTCGTCCAGAAGAAAGGACCTGTAATGCTCGAAGGTTAGCTGCATACAGACACTTGTGGGACACTACCGTCCATAGCAGACCTGAAAGTTTTGGGCATCTATGTGCCATACATGGATTTTGATTTCGTTTACGTTCTGTATGTCTGTACTCTGTAAGGGCCATGGCTGCACTTTCTGCTGCAGGTTCAGAACAACCTAGGACTGGTACATATGATTCGGCATTTCAGATATAATCTGGACGAGTCTCCGCTGCTGTGGTTCCTCATAGATGGGCCCAGAGGAACTGCTTCCATATAGTAGTATGTCAGTTAGAGAACATGCATCAATTCTTTTTCTCAAATAATATGTTGCAGAGTGGGGGCAATAATTTTTTTCACCGAAATTTCGCATAATGAATAATCTAATATGCTAAATTTGTGATAAAATTGACATACTTCTTTATCGTTATAACAGAAGTGAAGTATATAATGTTTTAGAGATTGTTTTTTAACAAAATCATGCAAAAAGAAATTAGGAATTTTTTATCTGATATTGTGCTTTTATCGGCAGGGTCCGAAAAATTTTATTTACTGAAATTGTAAACCCTGGTCAGGGGACCCGGATGTCCTGAACACTAGTTGGGTCAGGCTTGGGTCAAAACATCTGGCCCAGCGGTCGGGTCAAGTCAGGGCAGGGCGAAGATTAATTTGGTGTTTGCTCATCATTTAAAATCAATATCCAAGGCTAGTTCCCTTTTGCTTCGGGGCCATGCACATAAAAGCACCTACAACTAGCTAGGGGTGTAAATGTACATATATTATCCGTCTGTCATATATTCAGAATTGTCCATTAATATCCATTCCGTTTACAACCCTGCTTGATAGCATAATTCCTGCTTGTCTAATCAAAACTCCTAGCTACCTGCATATGTTGCCATGTGTTACACTTACACACTAACACACCCAGGCGGAGATAGATGGAGATCGAGGCAAGACCCGACTCAACTCACGATGAATGGTATGTGAATTCTTGATTCCCTTGTTGGTCAGTTGTACTTTGTGGTTCATAATTTTTTCAAGGGAATTTGATTGTCAAGCCATAACTACAAAACCATATAAAAATAATCCTTCAATTGTTCAAACCTGACGAAATTTGGTCATTTGGGTGATTTAAAGGTAGTTTCCTATTTTCTAAAAAAACTAAAGGGTTTCCTTAGAAACCAGAAAAATTAAAAATAATATCAAAATCTTTCTAAAATATATTGGTGCTCTATTTATAGTAAAGTGCAAAACTATAATTGAAATAAATATTGTATGTTACTAAAAGCTATATAACACTAAAAACGTGAAGAAATAAGATATACGCAGCTTCGAAATTCTAGCACCAATAGATATATTATGTTTTAAGAAAAAAATATATGAGTTTCATATTTTGTATTTTAAATGAACTAGTTATGGGTTTTTCCATTAAATATGATTTTTTTAATTTAAAAAAATAAAAACACCTTTGAAACCGCTCAAAGAACCAGATATGTCTGGTCTCAACTGTTGGATAGTCTTTCATATTTGGTTTTGTAATTGAAGGGTTAAAAATAAAAACTATCCTACCAATTGGACATCGAAACTGGACTTTTTTTCCTTTTTTTTCAATTTGTTGATTTACTTGATTCCAGTTAGTTCTTTTGAGGTGGATGATTTTAGTTCTTTATTTGTGTTTTGTCTCGAATCGGAGACAATCTTGTGGCTGTTCGTGTATGATAGCAATCCGTTCTTTACATTTCTGAACATTTCCCTGCGGAGAAACGTTCACCAATATTCGTGGGATTTAACGTCGCTAAAAGGAATGCTATCCTAAGATACCAAACAGGGCCCAAAGCTTTCATGGTCACAGACAAAAATCACGAGATCTGGAGACAGCTGTGGGCGCTCGCTGACTTGTGGGGACCAGATGTACTGTATATAATCACCCAGCCGCGTGATCTGACCTTGGACGTTCGTCTAGCTCGCTTCTCATTCTCATGCCGCGCCGCCGCCCACCCGCCGGGGCTCCGATCCGACGAAGCGACCAGCATGGTGGTGCTGATGGAGGAGCTCGTCGAGGAGGTCCTCCTCCGCTTCCCTCCGGCCGAGCCGGCGAGCCTCGTCCGCGCGGCGCTCGTCTGCAAGCCCTGGTGCCGCCTCATCTCCGGCCGCCACTTCCGCCGCCGCTTCTGCGAGGTCCACCGCTCGCCCCCCATGCTCGGCTACTTCTGCAATCTATATCCCGGTATAGGAAACGGGCCCCGTCTCCCGCTTCTTCCCCGCCTCCCCCGCCTGCCCACCCCTCCCCGACCAAATCAACCGGAGCGCCCTCGACGCCCGCCATGGCCGCGTCCTGCTGCGCAAGGACATGATCCGTGGCTGTGCACGCCTTAGCGTCTGGGACCCCGTCACGGGTGAGCGGTGGCAACTGCCGCCACTGTCGTTAGACGCTTGGAACGACGACGACGACGACGACGATGATGAATGGAGCGCCGCGGTGCTCTGCGCAGCCAGCAGCACCGGCTGCGGCCACCTCGACTGCCGCGGCAAGCCATTCCTCGTGGTCTGTGCAGGCTCCCCCGGGGGCGCGGAGCAGATTTTCTTGTGCGTCTATTCGTCGGAGACCGGATCCTGGAGCGAGCCGGCCGTTGCTGCACCGAGACCTGACTACGGTGTCAGTGACCAAGTGCCCCCTGCCCTTGTGGGGAAACACACTCTACTTCATGGTTGGAATGGCGTTCAGCATCCTTAGGTATGATTTGGTCACAAGGGAAGCATCCATGATTGAAAATGTAGCTGCAATGTCTATGAACGATTCTACCGGGCCCATGGCTCTTGAGGATGGTGGGATGGCACTCGGGGTCGAGAATTACAGCAAACTCTTCCTCTGGTCAATGGAGACAGGTAGTCCCAAACGAGACATATCATGGAAGAAAATCAGAATGATTGAGCTCAACGAGCTGCTCCCTGTGACTGTGAGGGACGGCCCCGTAGATGTTAATTGTTTGGCCTACGTCCCTCGATTTGGAATCCTTGTGGCCACATTTCATGAGCTATTCAGCATTGATCTGAAGTCTGACAAGGTGGAAGTGGTATGCGAGGCGCCGCCTCATGAGCGGCATTGTCCCCTACAGGAGCTTCTACATTCCAGGTATCACTTTGCTTGGTTTCTCATTTGCCAACTTTTGTCATTTGTGAATTATCAGTTAGTGACATGAAAATATGGGCACCAGTACGTATCGTCACAGGAGTATATGAGTTCTATGAGAGTGTGAGTGTATGAAAGAATTAGTATATACTCTGCTACCTTTACCTTTTGTTTTGGTTACACATGACACTACCTATACTTGCCTAGGAATTTATTCATCCATTATGCATCTTGGGGGTAGCCAACGGGTCTTAACAGTAGTAGGTTGAAAATAAGTATCAAAGTGAAGTCATTAATTAGTTTACCCTCCATATGCCTGTCTTGCACCTGTGCTTATTGCTTCACTTTATCACATCTGACCAGTTGCGCATTGCTTAACACCTAATAGTAATACTATGAAAGACACGAATAATTATATACTATGTGTAAATCAAAGATAGATTATTCCCCTCTTGGGGATCTGTGCAATATTATCTGTTAACCGGTGGAAGTCGATAGTTAGTGGCGAAATTTGTAGGAACATGTGTTCAGTTGTTGAGTTACAAAACGTTCGCTGATGGTATTCGAGTTCCACGTACAATCAGCAGATCTCATTTCAATAATGTTCGTGCTTTTTCTGCAGCACTAGGATCGTTTGCTGCAGTTGAGGGGGCAGGAGCTGATGCTTGAAGTGGACGGAATAAAAAATTAGAGCTACGGGATCGATTTCTTCAAAATCAAGAAGCAAGTGTGCTACATGCCGTGCGGAACCGTTTCCTCTGATATTTTTCCAGCTTTAGCAAGAACTTACAACTGGTCGATTTTAATTATTTCACAATAAAATTGTTGTTATCACTTAATTGTTTTGTTTCACAAATATAAGAAAATCACATATGGTCGTTTGGAGCTTTTTATTGAAGAAGGCAACTACAGCGAGGGGCCGGACTTTGTACATACCGTTTGTTCCTGAGTTGAGTCCGGTCCGGCCCTCGATCTATCTCCACCTGCTCAAACTACAGCGAGGGCCCGCAACACAATGCCAGCATACACACAGAGCTATGGGTTTTGCTTAGACAAGGCAGGAATTACACAGGCCCACGTTGTGGCAGATGCTTAGACAAGCAGGAACTAGCCTGGATATTGAATTTAAATGATGAGCAAACACCAAATTTATCTTCAGCCTGCCTTGACCTGACCCGACCACCAGGTTAGAGTTTTTGACCTGAGCCCGACCCAACTAGTGCTAGGGTCAGGTCGTCCTGACTTTTCATGTGTCGGGTATTTTTTTTTATTTTGGATTTTACAATCAGCCTGTGCAGCATAGTGTTTATGGTGGGTTCATCAGTCTATGGTGGGTCCTCACTAAGTGGAGCATTTTGTGCACGCCCAAAGAATGTGATGGTCTGGGTATAAAAAACTTGGAGATTCAAAACAAGTGTCTCTTGAGCAAGTGGCTTTTTAAGCTACATTAATGAGGAAGGCATTTGGCAAGACCTGCTAAGGAGGAAATATTGTCAATTAAAAACTCTTACTCAAGTCAAAAAACAACCAGGGGACTCCCAATTTGGTCTGGCCTCATGGAGGTGAAAGACCAATTTTTGCCAGTATGGACACTTCAAAAGTTCACAGTGGCACGGAAATTAGATTTTGGGAAGATACTTGGATTTGCTATAGGCCTCTTAGATTAGCCCTATCCCAATCTCTATCATATAGTGAGAAAGAAAGGGCGCAACTGTAGCCGAGGTGCTAAGCACCACGCCGTTAAATGTGTCATTCCGAAGGGCACTGATTGGCACAACTTAGAGACGTGGTACAGAACTAGTAGCTAAATTTTAAACAGCTACTCTTACTAGTACTAGAGATGTGTGTCATTTGGGATTTACATAGGAGTGGTGTTTCTCAACACGCTCTATGCATATGGCTTGGATTAAAAATGGTGTTGTAACTTGCAAGTGTCCTATCTGGAAGATCAAGGTACCACTAAAATTAAATTTTCTTGTGGTATATCAAAATAGAGTTTCATCACTACAGGATAATCTGGCAAAGCGACATTGGAAAGGAAAATTTAAGTTGTTGCTCTCTGTAGTTCCCTGGAGACTATAGAACCCTTTTCATTGACTGTCATTTGCTCATTTCATTTGGGAATACGGATTCATATTACCTTGGAATTCAACCGCCCTCTAGCATATCTCACATGTTGGCATCTTGGCTGATGGCATTCAGCCGACGCTTAGAAATCAAGATATGTGTAGGTTTAACAGCTATATGTTTGGGCATCTGGTTGAATAGAAATGATATGGTCTTCCATCTTTCCTAAGTCTAACACTGTCCATGCAGGTAATTTTCAGGGCTACATCTGACGCGCACTTGGTCAATGCTGTTTATAAGAAAGGATGCAAGAGCAAACTTGAAAGAATGCTTTCCGCCTCTTAGAGACAGTCCCGTTACATGAAGTGTTTGCCAACTTTGGATGGAAGTTCTCGAATAGGATCACAGCTTAGTTTTGTTTTCTGTTAAGAAGGAGCTTTCCTTTCTTTTATCTTATCGCACTCTATGAGTAAACCTTTGAGTCTAAGTGCTCCCCTTCTGTATTGAACGGCTTTGTACAGCTAATTCCCTTAGTGTAGAAGCTGGAACCTTCAGTTCCATTATCTAAAAAAAAATCAGTCTCGGTTGAGCTCATCAGCAATATTGAATCGGGTCAGGTTTGGGCGGCCTGATCAGACCTACAATGTGCCATACTGCCATGAGTGTCCTGCATTGATCTATGTATGGGTGCCATTCATTCCTGCCCTATCATGTGGTTTCCGTTGTTATTTGCATTCAGGTGTCAGATTCATAACACCAGCTAGTAAGCCCGTTTCCAGCCTGGCCGATCTAGGGAACAATTTATATTTATACACAAATTTAACTACTGTTGAATGCATCAGTTTCAACAATGAACAGGTAGGAGTTTTCGATTATTTTGATACTTTACAGAATCAAGTTTGACTGGTTAAAATCAGAAGAATGGTTGGCATTAATAGATTCCTTCCTTATTCTGATCTCTTGATATTGATTGGTAAAGAAAGAATGGTTGGCATTTAATAGATTCCCTCCTATTCTGATCTCTTGATATTGGTAAATTCAGTTTTATTCATCATCATGCCAACCTTTTATGGCTTGTGCCGCGGAATTCCTACATAGTATGAAATATGGTTGTTTGGTGGCTTCGGAAAATGCTTGTAAATGAAAAGACAAGAGGGGCTTCACATCGTGCATATCAAGCTGATAATAAAGCAGATGAAATTTTATGCCACAAGTTTCCATAAAAAGCTGACCTCCCAGGTAACACTTTGACATGAAAATGTTTCCATAAAAAGGCTACCCTTCCTTCATGCCTGAAGTTCTGTGATCCTTTTGGCGGCGTGATAATGTACTTAGGGGGTGTTTGGATCTA
>JACEFO010001300.1:0-17885 GCA_015342445.1 Digitaria exilis | reverse complement strand
TCAGGGCGCGAAACAGTGCATTTGGATGCCGAAACACTCGTTTTGCTTCGATTTTCGTGCAGTAGGTAACCGAATGCTCCAAAACACTCCAAAATTTCATTTAGAGCCTAACGGATTAGATTGGAAGTGTCCGTAGCGAAGAACCCATTTTGAAGTTCGTTGTTGCGAGGCAGTGCACCCGGGCATCGAAACGGACCCGTTTCGCTCCGTTTTGCGTGCAGGAGGTTCCGAAACGCGCCAAATCACTCCCTAACATCGTTTTGTGTCCAATGGAGGCTATTGGGTATATTCGTGCCAAAAAGTTCAACAGATGTTCGGGACGCGAAACAGTGCATTCGGGTGCCGAAACACCCGTTTTGCTTCGATTTTCGGGCAGTAGGTAACCGAATGCTCCAAAACACTCCCAAACATCATTTAGGGCCTAACGGAGTAGATTGGAAGTGTCCGTAGCGAAAAACCCATTTTGAAGTTCGTTGTTGCGAGGCAGTGCACCCGGGCACCGAAACGGACCAGTTTCGCCCCGTTTTGCATGCAGAAGGTTCCGAAACGCGCCAAATCACTCCCTAACATCGATTTGGGTCCAATGGAGGCTATTGGGTATGTTCGTGCCAAAAAGTTCAACAGATGTTCGGGGAGCGAAACAGTGCATTCGGGTGCCGAAACACCCGTTTTGCTTCGATTTTCGGGCAGTAGGTAACCGAATGCTCCAAAACACTCCCAAACATCATTTAGGGCCTAACGGAGTAGATTGGAAGTGTCCGTAGCGAAAAACCCATTTTGAAGTTCGTTGTTGCGAGGCAGTGCACCCGGGCACCGAAACGGACCCGTTTCGCCCCGTTTTGCATGCAGAAGGTTCCGAAACGCGCCAAATCACTCCCTAACATCGTTTTGGGTCCAATGGAGGCTATTGGGTATATTCGTGCCAAAAAGTTCAACAGATGTTCGGGACGCGAAACAGTGCATTCGGGTGCCGAAACACCCGTTTTGCTTCGATTTTCGGGCAGTAGGTAACCGAATGCTCCAAAACACACCCAAACATCATTTAGGGCCTAACGGAGTAGATTGGAAGTGTCCGTAGCGAAAAACCCATTTTGAAGTTCGTTGTTGCGAGGCAGTGCACCCGGGCACCGAAACGGACCCGTTTCGCTCCGTTTTGCATGCAGAAGGTTCCGAAACGCGCCAAATCACTCCCTAACATCGTTTTGGGTCCAATGGAGGCTATTGGGTATGTTCGTGCGAAAAAATTCAACAGAAGTTCGAGGCCCGAAAAAGTGCATTTGGGTGCCGAAACACCCGTTTTGCTTCGATTTTCGGGCAGTAGGTAACCGAATGCTCCAAAACACTCCCAAACATCATTTAGGGCCTAACGGAGTAGATTGGAAGTGTCCGTAGCGAAAAACCCATTTTGAAGTTCGTTGTTGCGAGGCAGTGCACCCGGGCACCGAAACGGACCCGTTTCGCTCCGTTTTGCATGCAGAAGGTTCCGAAACGCGCCAAATCACTCCCTAACATCGTTTTGGGTCCAATGGAGGCTATTGGGTATGTTCGTGCGAAAAAATTCAACAGAAGTTCGAGGCACGAAAAAGTGCATTTGGGTGCCGAAACACCCGTTTTGCTTCGATTTTCGGGCAGTAGGTAACCAATGCTCCAAAACACTCCCAAACATCATTTAGGGCCTAACGGAGTAGATTGGAAGTGTCCATAGCGAAAAACCCATTTTGAAGTTCGTTGTTGAGAGGCAGTGCACCCGGGCACCGAAACGGACCTGTTTGGCTCTGTTTTGCATGCAGAAGGTACCGAAACGCGCCAAATGACTGCCCATCTTCGTTTTGGGTCCACTGGAGGCTATTGGGTATGTTCGTGCGAAAAAATTCAACAGATGTTCGGGACGCGAAACAGTGCATTCGGGTGCCGAAACACCCGTTTTGCTTCGATTTTCGGGCAGTAGGTAACCGAATGCTCCAAAACACTCCCAAACATCATTTAGGGCCTAACGGAGTAGATTGGAAGTGTCCGTAGCGAAAAACCCATTTTGAAGTTCGTTGTTGCGAGGCAGTGCACCCGGGCACCGAAACGGACCCGTTCCGCCCCGTTTTGCATGCAGAAGGTTCCGAAACGCGCCAAATCACTCCCTAACATCGATTTGGGTCCAATGGAGGCTATTGGGTATGTTCGTGCCAAAAAGTTCAACAGATGTTCGGGGAGCGAAACAGTGCATTCGGGTGCCGAAACACCCGCTTTGCTTCGATTTTAAGGCAGTAGGTAACCGAATGGTCCAAAACACTCCCAAACATCATTTAGGGCCTAACGGAGTAGATTGGAAGTGTCCGTAGCGAAAAACCCATTTTGAAGTTCGTTGTTGCGAGGCAGTGCACCCGGGCACCGAAACGGACCCGTTTCGCTCCGTTTTGCATGCAGAAGGTTCCGAAACGCGCCAAATCACTCCCTAACATCGTTTTGGGTCCAATGGAGGCTATTGGGTATATTCGTGCCAAAAATTTCAACAGATGTTCGGGACGCGAAACATTGCATTCGGGTGCCGAAACACCGGTTTTGCTTCGATTTTCGTGCAGTAGGTAACCGAATGCTCCAAAACACTCCCAAACATCATTTAGGGCCTAACGGAGTAGATTGGAAGTGTACGTAGCGAAAAACCCATTTTGAAGTTCGTTGTTGCGAGGCAGTGCACCCGGGCACCAAAACGGACCCGTTTCGCTCCGTTTTGCATGCAGAAGGTTCCGAAACGCGCCAAATCACTCCCTAACATTGTTTTGGATCCAATGGAGGCTATTGGGTATGTTTGTGCGAATAAATTCAACAGAAGTTCGAGGCGCGAAAAAGTGCATTTGGGTGCCGAACCACCCGTTTTGCTTCGATTTTCGGGCACTAAGTAACCAATGCTCCAAAACACTCCCAAACATCATTTAGGGCCTAACAGAGTAGATTGGAAGTGTCCGTAGCGAAAAACCCATTTTGAAGTTCGTTGTTGAGAGGCAGTGCACCCGGGCACCGAAACGGACCTGTTTGGCTCCGTTTTGCATGCAGAAGGTACCGAAACGCGCCAAATGACTCCCCATCATCGTTTTGGGTCCACTGGAGGCTATTGGGTATGTTCGTGCCAAAAAATTCAACAGAAGTTCAGGGCGCGAAACAGTGCATTTGGATGCCGAAACACTCGTTTTGCTTCGATTTTCGTGCAGTAGGTAACCGAATGCTCCAAAACACTCCAAAATTTCATTTAGAGCCTAACGGATTAGATTGGAAGTGTCCGTAGCGAAGAACCCATTTTGAAGTTCGTTGTTGCGAGGCAGTGCACCCGGGCACCGAAACGGACCCGTTTCGCTCCGTTTTGCGTGCAGGAGGTTCCGAAACGCGCCAAATCACTCCCTAACATCGTTTTGTGTCCAATGGAGGCTATTGGGTATATTCGTGCCAAAAAGTTCAACAGATGTTCGGGACGCGAAACAGTGCATTCGGGTGCCGAAACACCCGTTTTGCTTCGATTTTCGGGCAGTAGGTAACCGAATGCTCCAAAACACTCCCAAACATCATTTAGGGCCTAACGGAGTAGATTGGAAGTGTCCGTAGCGAAAAACCCATTTTGAAGTTCGTTGTTGCGAGGCAGTGCACCCGGGCACCGAAACGGACCAGTTTCGCCCCGTTTTGCATGCAGAAGGTTCCGAAACGCGCCAAATCACTCCCTAACATCGATTTGGGTCCAATGGAGGCTATTGGGTATGTTCGTGCCAAAAAGTTCAACAGATGTTCGGGGAGCGAAACAGTGCATTCGGGTGCCGAAACACCCGCTTTGCTTCGATTTTAAGGCAGTAGGTAACCGAATGGTCCAAAACACTCCCAAACATCATTTAGGGCCTAACGGAGTAGATTGGAAGTGTCCGTAGCGAAAAACCCATTTTGAAGTTCGTTGTTGCGAGGCAGTGCACCCGGGCACCGAAACGGACCCGTTTCGCCCCGTTTTGCATGCAGAAGGTTCCGAAACGCGCCAAATCAATGCCTAACATCGTTTTGGGTCCAATGGAGGCTATTGGGTATATTCGTGCCAAAAAGTTCAACAGATGTTCGGGACGCGAAACAGTGCATTCGGGTGCCGAAACACCCGTTTTGCTTCGATTTTCGGGCAGTAGGTAACCGAATGCTCCAAAACACACCCAAACATCATTTAGGGCCTAACGGAGTAGATTGGAAGTGTCCGTAGCGAAAAACTTATTTTGAAGTTCGTTGTTGCGAGGCAGTGCACCCGGGCACCGAAACAGACCCGTTTCGCTCCGTTTTGCATGCAGAAGGTTCCGAAATGCGCCAAATCACTCCCTAACATCGTTTTGGGTCCAATGGAGGCTATTGAGTATGTTCGTGTGAAAAAATTCAACAGAAGTTCGAGCCCCGAAAAAGTGCATTTGGGTGCCGAAACACCCGTTTTGCTTCGATTTTCGTGCAGTAGGTAACCGAATGCTCCAAAACACTCCCAAACATCACTTAGGGCCTAACGGAGTAGATTGGAAGTGTCCGTAGCGAAAAACCCATTTTGAAGTTCGTTGTTGCGAGGCAGTGCACCCGGGCACCGAAACGGACCCGTTTCGCTCCGTTTTGCATGCAGAAGGTTCCGAAACGCGCCAAATCACTCCCTAACATCGTTTTGGGTCCAATGGAGGCTATTGGGTATGTTCGTGCGAAAAAATTCAACAGAAGTTCGAGGCACGAAAAAGTGCATTTGGGTGCCGAAACACCCGTTTTGCTTCGATTTTCGGGCAGTAGGTAACCAATGCTCCAAAACACTCCCAAACATCATTTAGGGCCTAACGGAGTAGATTGGAAGTGTCCATAGCGAAAAACCCATTTTGAAGTTCGTTGTTGAGAGGCAGTGCACCCGGGCACCGAAACGGACCTGTTTGGCTCTGTTTTGCATGCAGAAGGTACCGAAACGCGCCAAATGACTGCCCATCTTCGTTTTGGGTCCACTGGAGGCTATTGGGTATGTTCGTGCGAAAAAATTCAACAGAAGTTCGGGTCGCGAAAAAGTGCATTTGGGTGCCGGAACACCCGTTTTGCTTCGATTTTCGTGCAGTAGGTAACCGAATGCTCCAAAACACTCCCAAATTTCATTTAGAGCCTAATGGATTAGATTGGAAGTGTCCGTAGCGAAAAACCCATTTTGAAGTTCGTTGTTGCGAGGCAGTGCACCCGGGCACCGAAACGGACCCGTTTCGCCCCGTTTTGCATGCAGAAGGTTCCGAAACGCGCCAAATCACTCGCTAACATCGTTTTGGGTCCAATGGAGGCTATTGGGTATGTTCGTGCCAAAAAGTTCAACAGATGTTCGGGGAGCGAAACAGTGCATTCGGGTGTCGAAACACCCGTTTTGCTTCGATTTTAAGGCAGTAGGTAACCAAATGGTCCAAAACACTCCCAAACATCATTTAGGGCCTAACGGAGTAGATTGGAAGTGTACTAGCGAAAAACCCATTTTGAAGTTCGTTGTTGCGAGGCAGTGCACCCGGGCACCGAAACGGACCCGTTTCGCTCCGTTTTGCATGCAGAAGGTTCCGAAACGCGCCAAATCACTCCCTAACATCGTTTTGGGTCCAATGGAGGCTATTGGGTATACTCGTGCGAAAAAATTCAACAGAAGTTCGAGGCGCGAAAAAGTGCATTTGGGTGCCGAAACACCCGTTTTGCTTCGATTTTAAGGCAGTAGGTAACCAAATGGTCCAAAACACTCCCAAACATCATTTAGGGCCTAACGTAGTAGATTGGAAGTGTCCGTAGCGAAAAACCTATTTTGAAGTTCGTTGTTGCGAGGCAGTGCACCCGGGCACCGAAACGGACCCGTTTCGCTCCGTTTTGCATGCAGAAGGTTCCGAAACGCGCCAAATCACTCCCTAACATCGTTTTGGGTCCAATGGAGGCTATTGGGTATGTTCGTGCGAAAAAATTCAACAGAAGTTCGAGGCGCGAAAAAGTACATTTGGGTGCCGAAACACCCGTTTTGCTTCGATTTTCGGGCAGTAGGTAACCGAATGCTCCAAAACACTCCCAAACATCATTTAGGGCCTAACGGAGTAGATTGGAAGTGTCCGTTGCGAAAAACCCATTTTGAAGTTCGTTGTTGCGAGGCAGTGCACCCGGGCACCGAAACGGACCCGTTTCGCTCCGTTTTGCATGCAGAAGGTACCGAAACGCGCCAAATGACTCCCCAACATCGTTTTGGGTCCAATGGAGGCTATTGGGTATGTTCGTGCCAAAAAATTCAACAGAAGTTCAGGGCGCGAAACAGTGCATTCGGGTGCCGAAACACTCGTTTTGCTTCGATTTTCGTGCAGTAGGTAACCGAATGCTCCAAAACACTCCCAAATTTCATTTAGAGCCTAACGGATTAGATTGGAAGTGTCCGTAGCGAAAAACCCATTTTGAAGTTCGTTGTTGCGAGGCAGTGCACCCGGGCACCGAAACAGACCCGTTTCGCTCTGTTTTGCATGCAGAAGGTTCCGAAACGCGCCAAATCTGTGACATCTCTGATGTCAAAAGAATTAAAAAGTGCAATTAAAATCAATGCAACAGGGAATTGGGTTGAAATTCAAAAATTCGTCAAAAATTCAAGTATAATTCAAAAACAAGGGTTGTTTGGCACCCAACTGAAATCTAAAAAAAATCTCGGACCAAAAAGAGTAGTTGTCATCACCAACAGCCCTTCGCGACAACCTCGCCACGGCGTTCGTTCCGCTCGATGGCCCTCGAGCGGGGATGTCCGTCACGATCGAGCTTAGCCCGGATGTCCGTCACGATCGAGCTTAGCCCGGATGTCCGTCACGATCGAGCTTAGCCGTATATCCGTCCCGATCGAGCTATGTCCGTGACGATCGAGCCTAGCCAGTAGTTTCCGTCACGCTCGAGGCTCCACAGCCAAGCTCGAGGGGGCACTTACCCTCAAGCGACGTTCCGTCACCCTCGAGGCTCCGCAGCCAAGCTCGAGGACTTACCCTCGAGCGACGTTTCGGCACGCTCGAGGCTTCGCAGCCAAGCTCGAGGGGGCACTTACCCTCGAGCGACGTTCCGTCACGCTCGAGGCTTCGCAGCCAAGCTCGAGGGGGGGCACTCACCCTCGAGTGGCGTTTCCGACCATTCGAGGCTCGGCAAGCTCGAGCTCGCGGTTCATGCTCGAAGCGCCGTAGCGCCTGGTCGAAGTGCCTGGTCCAAGCTCGAAAGTTGTGTCCCACACCTCAGACCCCAACTTTTAATTTTACCCGTTTCGATGTTCAGTTCGAATTTTTGGAGAAAATTCGAATTTGGAAATCGGAGCTCCACGGGCATGCTACAGTGCCCCTGGCGCGCGCTGCGCTGGCCGGAGCTCGGCCGCCACGTGGCCGGCGAGCGGCGCAGGCGGCGCTGAACTGGCCAAGCCGCGGCGGCCGCTGTCGCCTCGCCTCGCCTCGCGCCACGGAGCGCCATCATACGGTCGCGCGCCGCCGTGGCCGCACGCGCGCTCGCGCCCCGCCGAGCGCACTGCAGGCGGTAGAGTCCATTCGCGTCGCGCCAAAGCCTCTGCTGAGGATCTCCACTTCATCACGCGATGATCTTTGACGCCCAACCGCGCGTGTGCGCTCTGTTCGAGCTCGCGCGCCATCAATGGCGACCGCGACAGCCACCCACGCGCTCGCACGCTCCCGAGGCCGCACAGTGCCTCCCTTGCGTGCTCAATCACTCCACCGCGCACTCACACCCCTCCTCTCACTCGCTCACTTGGCCATTTCCACTTCCCCGCGCTCGCTCGGTCTTCTTCCTCCTCGCGACGCGCAAGCCGAACCCAAGCTCTTCGCGAAATTCCTCGTCCACGCTCCACCATTCCCAAATCCATCACGCACGGAGCTAGTCCACTCCACCAGCTCCAAAACCCCCAACTTTCCCCAAGACATTGTCCTTTCTCCGGCGAGAATTTGAGATTTCCCCCAAATCGCGAATTCCGGCCACCGGAGCACCCGCACGTCGAGCCCCTACTCCGAGCCGTCCCCGAGGTCAACCGAGCACGCCATTGGCTTCCTCGAGCTCCACTGGTGCTCTAGGACCCCTCGAACCTCGGCGAACGACCCCGAGCTCACCGGCGTAGAAGCCGCGGCGGCCGCGCCGCCACCACCTCGTCGCCGGCGAAACTCCGACCATCCCCGGCCTCCAAACCGTCCCCAAACGACTCGTGGTGAGCCCAGGATCCTTTTCCCCCACTTCCCCGTGCCTAGTTCGCCGCCGTTTGGCCGGCGCAACTCCGGCGAGAGCCGAGGGCTTTCCTTCATCGTCTTCGTTTGTCCGGGGGCCTCTGTGCAAAAGTGCAGGACTGGTTCGCGAAGTTTTGAAAGATCTAGGGTTCTCTGCGTAAAAAGATTCTTAAGTCTAGATTTGATTTTCCCAAAACTTGTAAAATCGATTAAAAATCGTAAAAAAATCGGAAAAATGCACAAAAATATTCCCTGGATTCGTGAGAGTCTAAATTACAATCTCTATTAGACATGTTTGTACTTTTGACGAACTGTTTTTGAATTAAAATTCAAACAAGGAAAATCTAAAGTTATGCACCATTTCCAATCCAGAGCTGCGCTAGGGTTGAGCTTTGGATATGTTGTGTATAGTGGCTTTGGACAGCTTGTGTCCAAAGGGGACGTAAAAATATGAACTATAGCTCCTGTTATGAATTAAAATAGGTTTTCTGTCTTTTTGCAGTGCAGAAATCATTAAAAATAATTTGTATAGTGAAAAATCACCATTTTGCTCCTGGAGACTTAAAACTTGTTAGCACACATGTTAAAAATGAAAAACTGAATTTTTTTTTTGCTCTGTTTAGGATGGCAAATAATTAAATATGGTTTTTGGTTAGAAAATCATTGAGGATCACCCAAGGGTTATTTTGAGCCATCACTTGGCCAGAGCCCTCCTCATGCTGATGCTTAGCTTTGGTAGGAAGATCTCCTGAAATGGGTGAATTTTCGATTTTATATGAATTAAATTTAATTCTGCTGGCAGCAACTTGTTATATTTTTAATAAATTATGTGTAGCTCAAAATTAGCTAAATTTTGGAGTGAGCTTAACTCTTATACTCCAGTAGCTGTCATAAAGTTTATAGATAAAAATGATGAGCAGAAAAGGAGAAACAAAAATGCGAAGTAATCTAGATGGAAATCGATTTATATAAAAGAATAAACCTTTTTGTAGTTAGTTAGAATAAAATAAATGGAATCTGAAATTCCAGAACAGCCACCCTAAGTTATGCATCTCATGTAGAAGGCGCCATCCCGGACGGCAACTACCACCTCATTCCCGCAGACGAGGAAGAAGTCCCGGAGGAAGGTGCCGGTGCAGGATCGACCAACCCGGAGGCTAACCCCCAGTCCGAGCAAGAAGGCAAGCCCCGGAGCATAACCTAACTTTACCAAATTATGCACTTTGAATTCTCTATGTTTGTGCATTTACGTTCAAGGAGTTGATTGAATACCTTAGCTGCACATTTCCTAGTACCTATGACTTGCAATACTAGTATGAAAGGGATCGATAGTGCATGGCTATAGGTCCGTTACAAGTCGAGTGATTTCCTGTCACTCGCGAGACATAGGAATTGCTTGTCTTTACTTATGTTGGAATCATAAGGATTGACGGGCGGGATGATAGATGTAGATCTCCCGTCCGTGTATGATAATTGATTAAGGTCGAAATGTGTGGTTGAGTGTGTCAAGTTTTTGAACGTACCACATGCATGCCGATGTATGGGGATCGGTAAGCCCGGTACCAGATTGAAGCAGCTAGGGCCGATAGCCATCTCTCCTTGGAAACTTTGTTTTCCCCTGCCGTACACTTGTGGATATATGCGTGAGACTGTGAGTGAAGCAGTAAACCTTTATCCTAAGGAAATGGACCCGGTTCCGAATTGTGGATCGATGGGAAAGGTTGGGAAATGCTTGTACCTTTTATAGCAAGCAGAGTATCCGTGTGTGTTGGGTTTCCCCTGGCCAGGTAGCACAAATTCGGTTCGAACTGTCCGCTTCTCGCGGTTAATGAGACTGCTTGACCGCCCTGCTACATTGAGTAACAAGTGGAACTATGAGAATGATGAACTTGTTGTATGAAATAAATTGTACTGCACCACTTGTATGATTAGACAGGATGCTAATCTAGAATGGTTAAATCTACTAGAATATGATGCTAAAACTTGAAAGCAAGGACCTACTCTTAGTTGCTTTTTGGCAAACAAACCCACCAGCCAAAAGCCTCTCATTGTCTAGATGTCGGTGATGTAGTTTTCACCAGACGGGTAAGCCTTGCTGAGTATTAGTATACTCAGCCTTGCTTGTGGCAATATTTTACAGGTATACCTTTGGATGTGGATGCTTTGTCTTGGCCTGCCCAGGTTCCACCTGGCTGGCACATCGAATGGGTTCCGTCCTCTGGCGAGGATCGGGAGGAGTAGCTTCGTGGCAGGCTTCAGCACGGAGTTATTTTGTATCGTCGTTAGATTGTTTTACTTCCGCTGCAATGAACCTCTAAATTCAGTTGTTATGACTTTTTAAATTCCGCTGTAATGAACTTTTATTTCCGCTGCAAGACTTGTACTCTGATTTAAATTTGAACCTGGTTTGTAATAACTTGTAATATCTATGTGTGTAAGTTAATTTGTGGAATGTTGTAATCTCTGGAACTCACCTTCGTGTGGGCGTGCTGTTGTTTCGATCGAGAAAAGTACGTGGTTTAATCGGGTTTAATCCGACGGCGCTCCAGCTTATTCCGGATTAAGTGCCTGACTACGTGATTAGTGGTCCCTAGGTACTTAACTTGGAATAATTTTGGAGTGGTCCGCCACAGCTGGCATCAGAGCCGAAACAGCGCACCAGAGAGACCAACAAACCTTAAATAAATATTTTTGGAATAAAATTTGCCAACTCGTACTTCCGCCGTGCTTTTCGGTGGAAGGTTGTTGTTAGGACCGCTAAGGATGTTACCTAGAGCGTGAAGCCTATGTGGGTTAAGGGATCACGGTATGATAGGTGGCAAATAATATATTATACTGACTTCCAGCATATTTCATTCTGTCATTTACTTTCCGCAATGGTGGGCGCAAGGTACGGCGATTGCTGTAACGTACCACGGCACTATATGAAAATATAGTGGCGGCACATAGTCAATACGCTGTGATGGCGTATGAAACTAGAATAGGATGGTGGGCGCAAGGTACGGCGATTGCTGTAGCGTACCACGGCATCATATGCAAATATGATGGCGGCACAAAGTCAATACGCTATTCCAATAGCGTATGAAACTGTCAATATGTTGCCTTGGTGACATATGAACATTGCCCGTTCAATGTTAAACGATCGGGTGCCACCTCTATAGTGGGTGGTAATGAATGGAGACGCTTTCGTGAGTGCTGGCACGAAAGGTTGATTATACATGCTCTGGAATGGAATTTTCTGCAGGTACACTAACCGCGAATCCGTATGTTGAAACGGTTAGAGAAATTCGACTAGTTAATATAGGGAGAGACGGATATTGCCTAGCCACCGGCACTAACTTCGTAAGCCAAAAGTTATTGGCATGTGTGTTGGTGAGAACGAATAGGCCGCTCATGCATTGCATTCTCACTGAATTAATATCAATTTTAACCCTTGGCCAAATCAAACCGCCGTCAAAGAAATTGAAAATTATAACCAAAAAAAAAAATGCTGCTGAGAACAGTCTGTTTGCAACCTTAAATCGAAACTGAAAACGTTGCCAAATGAAAAAGTGTTCAACATGAAAGTTGTCATAAATATTATGAAGTAAATTCTGGAGAAATTTCAACGAAAATGGTTCAGTAAAATTGGAGTTATGCTAAAAATGGTAACCCCCTGTCTGCTGGAAATTTCTGGGGACAGTGAGATAAAAATTGAATTTTTACACCATCTTAACGACAGTTTCTGCTCAAACCTCCAACATGAAACTTGTTAGGAATTATTTAAACAATGTCCTGGCCAAATTTGGGAATTTTTGAGCTTGTAGATTTCGAGTTTTGTAATTTTTACCACCCTGCACAGAATCTGTTTTTGCTCTTTGGCACTAACCGGTTCTCACCCTTGCCCCTTTTCCTTTTGGTTCAGATGGACGCCCTCGCTGACCTGGCTAGCCACCCCAACGACGTGTCTTTCTCTGATTGCTTGGGATGGGAAGGCTTCCCTAGCATCTTGTGGTCGGTTCTACAGGCACTTGGCTACCCTACACCGCCACAATATGAGAGAATCCTCATCCGAGACCGTGGTGTGACTCGTTCCCGTGTGCGTTTGGTGGTACACCGTCACCCGCCGTGTCCTAGTTCCCCCACCTGGACGGTGGAAGTTCATGGACACCACATGGAGACGACTTGCGAGCTAGCTGCTTTGAATGGCATCAGTTCTTTTTGTGCTCAGAACCAAAGCTTGGTAGAGCACCAGTTGCTTGGGCTGTTTCCTCCGACTCAGCCGAATGATCCCCACTGGATGAGGCGCTACCTTAGCTCTCCTTTGAGGATGGCGGAGAACCCCGTCGCAGCAGCCGCTTTAATGATGAGGTGGATACGGGCGTATCACCGTTTGCAGGCACTTCTTGGACGGTCGCAGAGCGAGATGCTCAACATTGCTATGGACATGTCCGCTCGCGCCCGTGACATAGGGGTTGAGAGGACCTCTTTGTCCATTGAGGTGACCACTAGAGATGCCATGATTGCTGACTTGGAGAGGCAATTGAATGACCTCCAGATTGCACACAACAACACCCAGAATGAGTTAGCACAAACTAGAGATGAGCTTGAGGAGGTACATGGTACCTTGGAGCATGCAAATGCTATGCTTGCCGCCCATGACGCTCAGCACCTTCTTGAGCAAGAAGGAGGGAATGGTGAAGGAGAGGCCCCCGATTCCGACATGGACACCGAGGATGACATGCCGCCCCTTCCAGCTCCACCTTCACCTATGGGCAGCGAGGCTACCGCTAACAACTTGGATGATTTTTAGAGTGGTAGTAGCAAGTTTACTCCTCCGCTAGGCCTAGATTTTGGCTTCATGTTATAATAGGCTAGATGGAGTTGAGCTCCTCCTATTTGGTGGCAATGTAAATTAATGGTGTGGTTGTGGTGTAAAACTTGATGATGTTGTTACAGCTGTGTTGAAAACATTCTGCAGCTGACCCTGTTTTAATTATTGATGGGTTTTCCAATCCTTTCTGGGCTGTGATGTGAACTACAAAGTTGTTTGGAATTTGTCAAACAAAATGATCACCAAATTGCAACCCCATTGGTTAAGCGAAATAAAAATGGCAACCAAAACACTATAGCTCGGCCTGCTGAAAAACAGCAAATGCAGAGAGCTAAAGATTGAATTTTTCGGCTTAGTTCCAGTCCGAATTTGATTCCGAGCCCAACATGAAAGTTGTAGAGCATAAAATTTCCGAGCTACTGACCGAATGGGAGCATTTGACTTGTTTCCTGTTGGGAGATATGATTTTTCTCCCGAACTGCGTGCTGATTTGTCATTCTGCGCAGTACACTTAATATGTTGTCACATTGTATCTTGTCATTCATTATGCAAGCTTATGAAATGTGGCTAATATAAGTCCCTACTGCAGATGGCAATCACCCGCAGCGGTCACGACGCTCGTGGCTCCAACGCTAACCAGCAAGGGCCAGAGGGGCAGCAACAGCCACCGCCACCTCCTCCACCGCAGCAACCTCCGACGTGGCAGCAGCTGTATGCCACGCAAACGGAGATTCTCCGGAACCTGCAGCATCAGCAGCAGATGATGCAGCAGCAGATGCTTCAGCAGGGAGGTCAACGGGCCCCTCAGCCTCAGGTGGCCCGATACGAGGATTTTCTGGCAACGCACCCGCCGATCTTCTCTCGTGCTGATGAGCCTTTGGAGGCCGACACCTGGATTCGAGCCATCGAGTCCAAGTTCACCATTTTGGCAACGCCTTGCACCTCCAACCGCAAGGTCGTGTTCCCGGCGCAGCAGCTCCGCGGCCCAGCTCTCCTTTGGTGGGAGAACTACCTGGCCCTGCAGCAGGAGGGTCATGTAGTTGAGTGGGATGAGTTCAAAGCTGCATTCAAAGCTCATCACATTCCGGCCGGTCTAGTAGAGCGAAAGCTGAATGAGTTTTTGGCGCTGACCCAGGGTACCCGCACAGTGCTCCAGTACTCCCAGGCCTTCAATGGTCTGTGCCCTTATGCGGGTCATCACGCCGACTCCGACGAGAAGAAGCTAGAGAGGTTCCGACGTGGCCTTAACACCAAGTTGAAGGCACAGTTGGCCACCACCCGTGCTGCCACGTACGGCGATCTCGTGAACCTTGCCATCACCCAGGAAGACGCCAATGTGGTGCACAAGGCGGAGAAGAAGAGGAAGACTCCCGCTGGACCGTCGAGCGCGCAGCCGCAGAGGTTCCGCTTGGTTCCCCCGGCTGTACCGCAGGGACAGTCCCGGGCACCTCAGGGAGGTGGATGGGTTGCTAGGCCGCCACAGCCTAACGCGCCTCGTTTCCCTCCACCGCCGCAGCAGCAGCAAGCACCAAGGCAAAATGCACAGCAGCCAGCTCGCCCTGGAGCTGGCTATCAGTGCTTCAAGTGTGGAAGTAAAGATCATTTTATCAAGGATTGTCCGCAGAACAAGCAGCAAAATCAGCGCCCGGGAAATCAGCAAGGCAAGGGCAAGCAGCAGCAGCGTGTGCAAGTTCGGCAAGGACGGCTCAACTACACCACCTTGGCCGACTTACCCGAGGGAGCCCCAGACATGACTGGTACTTTCCCTATCTGCACTCAACCTGCTGTGATATTGTTTGATTCAGGGGCAACACATAGTTTTATAAGCACAAGGTTTCATGTGAAATGCGGATTAAAATCTTACCATACCAAATCATCTTATGTGATATCAACTGCGGGAGGTAAAATTGCATCCAACCAAGTCACCCACAAGGTTCCAATCAGGCTGGGAAGTAAAACATTTCCTACTGATTTGATTCTGCTTGGAATGGAAGGAATTGACATTGTGTTAGGAGCCAATTGGATGACTCAACATAAGGTTGTCCTAGATGTTGCGGAACGAGTTGTTGAGATAAACTCGCCTACGCAGGGCCCGAGTGTGCTATATCTGCCACAACGGACTCGCGTCGATGCGTGTGCTTACACAATGGTAGAAACCCAACTAAAGGACATTCCGGTGGTATGTGAGTATGCCGATGTATTTCCGGATGACTTACCTGGGATGCCGCCGGATAGAGACATTGAATTCGTGATTGAACTTCAACCTGGCACAGCACCTATATCAAAGAGACCATATAGAATGCCGCCCAATGAATTGGCTGAATTAAAAATTCAACTCCAAGAATTGCTAGATAAAGGTTTCATTCGTCCAAGTGTATCACCCTGGGGATGTCCCGCTATCTTTGTGAAGAAGAAGGACCATTCCTTGAGGTTGTGTATTGATTACCGGCCTCTCAATGCGGTAACTATTAAGAACAAGTACCCACTCCCCCGTATTGACATCTTGTTCGACCAACTAGCTGGCGCCAGAGTGTTCTCCAAGATTGACCTTCGCTCTGGCTATCACCAAATCAAAATCAGGCCATGTGACATTCCAAAGACTGCCTTTTCCACACGATATGGACTTTATGAATTCCTGGTTATGTCCTTTGGGCTCACGAATGCCCCAGCCTATTTCATGTACCTCATGAATTCGGTCTTCATGTCTGAACTAGACAAGTTTGTGGTGGTTTTCATTGATGACATTCTTATATATTCTAAGAATGAGGAAGAGCATGCCGAGCACCTTCGCATTGTTCTTCAGAGATTGAGAGATCACCAGCTCTATGCCAAGTTCTCCAAGTGTGAATTCTGGCTTGAGAGCGTGAAGTTTTTAGGTCACACGGTTTCCAAGGATGGTATATCCGTGGATCCAACCAAAGTGCAAGAGGTGCTAGATTGGCAACCACCTACATCTGTCCACGAGATTCGGAGTTTTCTGGGTTTAGCCGGTTATTACCGTCGTTTTATTCCGGATTTCTCTCGGATAGCAAAGCCCATGACCGAACTCTTGAGGAAGGGAGTTAAATTTGAGTGGAATGACAAATGTGAGGAAGCTTTCCACACCTTGCGAAGACATTTAACTTCAGCCCCAGTTTTGGCTCAGCCCGATTGCACCAAGCCTTATGATGTCAATTGCGATGCATCAGGCACCGGTCTTGGCTGTGTTCTCATGCAAGAGAACCGGGTCATTGCTTATGCTTCTCGAGCACTTCGGCCTCATGAGCAAAACTACCCCACGCACGATCTTGAGTTAGCAGCGGTCATTCATGATATCAAGATGTGGAGACACTATTTGATGGGTGTTCCCTGCAACATATACACAGACCACAAGAGCCTCAAATATGTTTTCACTCAGGCACATTTGAATATGAGACAGCGAAGATGGTTGGAGTTAGCAAAGGACTATGACCTTAGTGTGCATTATCACCCCGGGAAGGCTAATGTAGTTGCGGATGCACTAAGCCGCAAGGCTCGTTGTTATTGTCTTTCCGTGGAGTCCTACGCTGACACCCTGTGTCATGAAATGGCAAAGCTCAATTTGGAGATTGTTCCACACGGGTACTTCAGCCATATTGCAGTGGAACCAACCTTGCACGATCAGATTGTTGTAGCCCAATTAAATGACGCGAGCATTAAAATCCTTAAAAGGAAATTGTCCAAGGAGAAGGTGAAAGAGAAGTACAAGTGTTTCCGGCTAGATGGGCAGGGAGTAATGTGGTTTGGGCATCGCCTCGTGGTGCCTAAAAACACGGAACTCCGGAGGAAGATTATGGATGAGGCACATCTCTCTAAATTTTCTATTCATCCCGGCAGCACCAAAATGTACCAAGATTTGAAACAAAACTTTTGGTGGACTCGGATGAAGCGAGAAATTGCCACATATGTGTCGGAATGTGACACATGTCAGCGGGTTAAGGCCAGCCACTTGAAGGTAGCAGGCACGCTTCAACCTCTACCTATTCCCTCATGGAAGTGGGAAGATATAAGCATGGACTTTATTGTTGGACTTCCCAGAACCCCTCAGGGGCATGATTCTATTTGGGTAATTGTGGACCGCCTTACCAAGACCGCACATTTTATTCCGGTCAATACCTTTTATAACGCTAAGAAGTACGCGGAGATTTATTTGGAGCGGATCGTTTGTCTACATGGGGTACCCAAGACGATAATTTCAGATCGTGGTGCTCCGTTCGTAGCACGCTTTTGGAACAATTGCAATTATCCCTAGGCACCAAACTGATCCGTAGTTCAGCATATCACCCACAAACCGATGGGCAGACGGAAAGGGTAATCAAATACTTGAGGATATGCTTCGAGCTTGTGTTATTCATTATGGGAAGAATTGGGAGAAGTGTCTATCCCTGGCCGAATTTTCCTATAACAACAGCTACCAAGCGAGCCTTAAAATGGCACCTTTCGAAGCCTTGTATGGTAGAAGATGTCGGACCCCGTTGTGTTGGTCCCAGGCAGGCGAGAGGTATGCTTATGGCCCTGACCTTGTAAAGGAAGCAGAGGAAAAGGTTAGAATCATTCGTGAAAATTTGAGAACTGCCCAGTCAAGGCAGAAGAGTTACTTTGATCAACGGCGGAAGCCACTTCAGTTTGAAGTTGGTGATCACGTGTATCTTAAAGTCTCCCCGACCAAAGGTGTGCAAAGATTCGGACTAAAAGGAAAGCTTGCACCTCGTTATATCGGCCCGTATGAATTACTCAGCAATATGGGCCGGTAGCCTATCAAGTGAGGCTTCCCGAAAAACTCTCAGCTGTACACGATGTATTTCATGTTTCTCAACTTAAGAGGTGTCTAC
>JACEFO010001299.1:0-28740 GCA_015342445.1 Digitaria exilis | reverse complement strand
TTCGTTTCTGGGCAGATCAAATCTAGATTTCGTTCGGCCAGCAGACAATTTGTGTACACTTTTATAAATCCTCAAAAACAGGACTTTCTTCTGTAATTTTGAAAAACATCCCTGACCGTTGCTGTTCAACACTCGCTTTCCCGAAGAAAGCGTTCCATCTCCGACGACTGGCCCACAGTTTACTCTGTCCCACCTGTCAAGCTAGATCCCCAACCTCCGCTATCAAGAACACTCTAGAACCCCGCCTCCAAGCACGTGCTGTCTCCGTCGCGCTCAACAAAATCGCCGCCGACGCATCGGTCTCGGGGTCGCAACGCGAGGCGCACGCGGTCCACGCCCCCACCCCACTCCAGAAACCACTCGCACCACTCCTCCCTCGTTCTAGAAGCTTCCATTTCGGGAGGCCATGGACGACGACGACTACGACATCCCGGCGGCCGGTGGGTACGACCCCATGGCCATGGGGATGGGGATGGGCGGCCTCGGCCTCGGCGGCGCGATGGGGATGGGCGGATACGGCCTCGGCGGCCCCATGGGGATGGGGGGCTACGGCCTCGGCGGCCCCATGGGGATGGGGATGGGGATGGGAGGCTACGGCCTGGGCGACGAAGACGACGCGGGCGCCGGGGAGGGGAGGCGGACCTCCCTCCCGCCGAGATGAAGGTCGGGGAGGAGCGGGAGATCGGGAAGGAGGGGCTCAAGAAGAAGCTGGTGAAGGAGGGGGAGGGGTGGGGCCACCCCAGCGCCGGCGACGAGGTTGAAGGTGAGATTTGCTCTTCCCTCCATGTTGCGTTCGGGTCTTGGATCGGATTGGATTTTGTTGAGGACATGAAATGCGTGCTGATTGCGGCTTGGTGGGGGCAGTGCACTACACCGGAACGCTGATGGACGGCACCAAGTTCGACTCCAGCAGGGATCGCGACTCCCCGTTCAAGTTCACACTGGGCCAAGGTATCATCGGACTCTTCTGCTCTTTTTCGTTTGGAACTAGGACCAAATTAGCCATGCTTTCGACCACACTAGTAGTACAGCCTTTGTAAAAATTTGTGATGCAAATTGCCAAACCATGGCATTCTGTTGTCTGAAACCTGGTGAATGTCGCGAATTTGGTAATATAACCTTTGTTTGGAAAAGGGAAAGTTTGTACCAAACTAATTCGTAGGTTACAGCTAGAAGGCTTATTGACAGAGTAGCAGACATTATTGCTCTGCAATCCTTCAACAAGAGAGGCGCCACACTGGGTTATCTATATCTGAGTCTGGATTAGTACAGCTAGAGCAGGGATCAACCTGAAATTTCTGTGCTTCCTGATTGTTGTTTGAATCCCCTGGGTAATTGGATTCAGATTAAATATGTTTCCTCATTTTCATATTTTGTTTTCACTCTGTGTGAATGGTTCCCTGTACCTGGTACGCGCAGTATAGATATAAGTAGAAGTGATAATAACATATTATTCTTTATGGTGTGCTGCTACTGTAGTTCTTCAAATGTTGATTTCATGGATAACTGATTTATTGTTTCAGCATAGCTGTATTTTCCAAAATAACCAAGGATGCAAGAGTAGAGACTTTAAGATGATCACTATAGTGGAGTTAAAGAGAAATATGTCCTTATCTCTGCAATTTTCTAGAGATGAAGCATTCCAGTTTACTTTATATTTAGGGTAGCATCATTTAGACAGGTGATTCTTTACTACTTAGAAACTGATCCACTATTTAATACCTTTCATCCACGTCAATCTTTTAGTGCACAAGATCATTCATTGATCCCATGCCAGCTTCCTGATTTTCTATCAAAAATGAGTTTCAGCCTTTTCTGTTGCACAGTAACTGAATGCAAAAAGAGGTTTGTATTGTGGGGTCTGTTAGTTGTACCTTGCTTGTTATCGTGTGTTTTTTTTTGTTCTTACTATATACTACTAGAAAGCTATGTTCTATTTATTTATTTCTTAAGCATGGACTTTCAATTGAAACTTCGGTGGAATGATGCATATTTTAACAGAAATAATATTGTTATTCTCCACAGGAAAAGTTATAGAGGGATGGGATTTGGGCATCAAAACTATGAAGAAAGGTGAAAATGCTATTTTTACTATCCCACCGGAGCTTGCATATGGTGAAGATGGCTCCCCACCTGTCATCCCTCCGAATTCCACCCTGCAATTTGATGTTGAGCTTCTTTCATGGGTCGGTATCAAGGACATTTGCAAGGATGGAGGCATCTTAAAGAAGGTGCTATCTGAAGGAGATAAATGGGTAAACCCCAGAGATCCTGATGAAGTTTTTGGTAATGTACCATGTTCTACTCTGTTGTTCAATTCGACGTTGCCCTTTTAGCGATCAAATTTCTAAAAGGTTTATTCATTATTTTGTACAGTTAAGTATGAGGCAAGGCTCGAGGATGGAACTGTGGTGTCAAAATCTGATGGTGTTGAGTTCACTGTGAAAGATGGTACTGTGATTGGCATTTTTTAGCTGTTGCATTGTAATTCTAGCTTTCAAAGGTCAGTTTCTCATGCAGGAATGTTGTCTTACTTCCAGGGCTTTTCTGCCCTGCCATATCAAAGGCTGTCAAGACTATGAAGAAGAATGAGAAGGCTCTCCTTACTGTCAATCCACAATGTGAGTTTGCTGCAATGTAATTAAGAAATATCGTGTGCAATGTAACAGTGGAAGCATGTCTAACATGTGTCAATTTGTTATAAATAGATGGCTTTGGTGAGCAAGGCAGGCCAGCCTCTGGAGAGGAAGCTGCTGTGCCACCTAATGCTACGTTGTGCATTGAGCTTCAAGTGGTTTCCTGGAAGACAGTAACTGAGTTAGGCCATGACAGAAAGGTCCTTAAGAAGATCCTTCAGGAGGGTGAAGGCTATGATCGTCCCAATGATTGTGCAATCGTTAGAGGTACATGGTTAGATATGATGAATTGTTTTTACGTGATTATCTGAGATCGGAAATCATGGTGACATTCTTTTTCTGTCTTCTACCGGCTAATGATAATGTTCTGGCTCTGCAGTGAAACTTATCGGCAAGCTGGCGGATGGTACCTTGTTTGTCAAGAAAGGTCATGACGGCGAGGAGCCATTTGAGTTCAAGACTGATGAAGACCAAGTAATCGAAGGGCTTGACAAAGCAGTACTTAGTATGAAGAAAGGTGAAGTGGCCTTGGTGACTATTCCTCCCCATCATGCTTTTGGAGCTAATGAAACAGATCAAGATCTTGCTGTTGTTCCACCTAACTCATCTGTTTACTATGAGGTGGAACTTGTGTCATTCGATAAGGTAACACTGAAATGGAAAAGCATGGTTGGCTCAACAATTACTGACCGCTGATGAAATTAAAATCCTACCTGCTGTTTCATGTAGGACAAAGACTCATGGGACTTAAAGAACAATACTGAGAAGATTGAAGCAGCTGCTAGGAAGAAAGATGAAGGGAATGTGTGGTTTAAAGAGGGCAAGTATGCCCGGGCTTCTAAGAGATACAAAAAGGTCTCATTTTAAGCATACAGTTAAAAAAAACCTTTTGCACTTGTTTTGCGTTATGTTAAAAATTGTATTTAAGTATTTTCTGCTCTATATCAGGCTTTGAGCTTCGTCGAGTATGATAGTTCCTTCAGTGAAGAAGAGAAGCAACTTTCGAAACCACTTAAGATAAGCTGCATGCTAAACAATGCTGCATGCAAACTAAAACTTAAAGACTACAAGGAAGCAAAGGAACTGTGTACCGAGGTATCATAAATAGAAACGAAAACATCTTGGCAGTTACATAGCTAATAACAAAATAGTTACCTGTGCTGACAATTGATAATGGTATTAGGTCCTGGAACTTGACAGCACAAATGTGAAGGCCTTGTATAGAAGGGCACAGGCATACACCAATCTTGTTGATCTTGATTTGGCAGAGGCAGATATCAAGAAAGCACTAGAAATAGATCCAGACAACAGGTAATCTTTTGTTTGTACCGTTTACTTCGTTCAAATTATGGACCCTGGGAATGCTAACCATGTGTGGTACTGAAGTTTGCTTCCTGGTAATCCTTTGGGACAAATTACCAGCTGTTTCTGCTGTATCCCATATTATCGGTGGCGATCAGTACTTGATGGCATCACAGTCTCATTCACACCTATGTCTTGCACAGTTTGTTTTAATGCAAAAACGTATCCTGGATGCTGAATTGCTGATACATGAAAGATGCAACTCATTATATTATCAGGGATGTGAAGATGGGGTACAGGAGGCTGAAGGAGACAGTCAAGGAGTACAAAAGAAGGGACGCCAAATTGTATAGCAATATGATATCCAAACTGAGCAAGGCCGAAGATACGGAAGGCAATGTAAGATCCCTCCTTCAACTACGAACCATCTTGAACCTTTGTTACCTTGATGGTCGCTCATCTAACAGTATTTTTGCCGTTGCTGCTGCTGCTTCTAGGAACATGAAAGTCGGAGGCAAAGTAAGAAGCGTGGCCTGTGGTCATTAGCCGAACTCCTTAGGAGATACTTCACTGCCGATGGTACCAAGGGATCCACATTGTGGCTTGTGCTGAGGCTGTTAATTTTGGTGGTGCTAGTGGTTGCAGTTTGTGTGGGTTACTACATGCAGAGTGGTGTTCAAGAAATAGACTGCATTAACTGTTAATGGAGACAGTATTACTTGTTGGTTGGGCATGGTATCTATTCTCGTCTTTCTCCAGTGTTCGTGGGACAAGTGTTTGATCGTGGTATATATACGGTGTATTTGTTTAGCTGTGCGGGTTAGAGGGTAAAATAATTGTTTTATTGTACCGGCCAACTTTACTAGTGTAATTATATATTATATATGAAAGTATCATAATGTCATAATGCTTTCGCGTTTGAAACTCAAAATATTTTGTAGTTGTTCTAGTAACAGTTAATTCAACGATATATATTAGCAGTAATTCAATGAAATTTCCAAAGGAATTACCCAAGTATGATGTCGTAGATTCATGGCCAAATACCGTTTTGATGCCCCTGTCTAAGCCATCAATAATGTGGATTCTTTTTTAAATCAATAATGTGATTGTGGGGCGGCATGCGTGGGATGGTATTAATTACTCCAGTGTTACTGGTCGCGGAAGGGGATCAGCCTGCTTGTGCTCCTCTGCTTTCGGCTTTGCAGACTACCTTCCTTCCCAACAGTGTGCAGGCTGATCCTAACCGCCAAGGCCAAAAGAAACGACGACGATTCGATCGCTAGCAAAAACGCCGCCGCTCTGGCCTCCTCTGAAACGTCGCGACTCAGGACACGACTAAACAAAGGGGCCTCTTCATTTTTTGATACTGATTCTGAATATATTAAAACAGTGAGAACACATTACAAGGTTTTGGAATCGCGTGTTCCAAAGAGTACATATGTAGCTTCTGAGCTACCACCAAAGAGATATGATTGATAACACGTAAGCTAAACAGTCTGCTTTTTTAAGTCCGATCATCTTCCTGTGCGTACACAGGTGATGTCTACATTGGGGGCGCGAGGCCTGAGAGTAAAGGCCACAACGTTGACATCGAGGGTCCTCCTTATCGCACTCCGATAGTACAGTCGATGCTCCTTTAGACTATGTGACCGTCCTGTGTCTTCGAGGATTAAAGGTTGAGCCGTAGATATGTAGTAACCTTCACCGGGCTCAACCAGCTGGTACCATATCTGCTAGCGTTGAATCTGGGGACCAACATCGACGGGAGTCAGAAGTCAATCCGAACACAAGTAGACAGGTAACCACTTCCATGTACGCAAACGAAAAGAAGAACGGAGAAATAAGGAGCACTAGAATCTACCCAGCTAGATGCATTGGACCAGAAACCAACCATGCACCCGTGGCTTGCATGTTGGGCACGTAGTGGCCTTGGACCAGTAGGAAGCACAACCCTCGAGTCGACGAGTGTATTCCCCGGTGGGACCCACGCACAAAGCACGAGACGATGAGGTGCAGACCAAGGAGGGTCCCACCATTGAACCAGCCCTAGTGGGCTCATGCCGTCGACGGCAGAACCCAAGGGAAGGCTGGCCGCAGGGACCAAGCGAGCTCGGATGAAGCCCGCCCTAGCATGTGTGATGGCGGAGCGGTCGAAGCTTCGGAGGCGGATGTTGGCGTGAAGCTCGGAGGTGATCTGCCTGAACGCCAACAGTTCGGCAAGGAAGAACCCGAAAGCCTCGGCCCGAACGAAGAAGCTGGCGGGCAGGAAGCTTACACAGGCGGTGCCGCTGCGGACGAGCATGCCCAGCGCCAGCGGGGGTTCGAGCAGCACGTCAAGCTCACCAAGGATACCGGGAGGGTGGAAAGGCGGAGAAGATGGGTGGTGGTGGCGAAACCGGCATCGATGGGAGAAAATGATGAGTTGGTGGTAATAAAGAACGAAGAAGCTAAACTTGCCACTGAGAAACATCGTCCCGTGCAAAACGAGGGTGGAAGAAGTCAGCAACCGAGCTGACGACGAGACGAGCAAGGTCGGCGGCGGCGGCAGGCACTGCATCGTCTCTGGCTTTCTCCGGATCGAGGGTGGCGGCGGCGGCGGTGGCGGAGAGCTCGGTGTCGAGGAAGCCAGGATCTTGACTTGAAGAGGGCCGAGGTAGGCGTTGCACAAGTGATGGCGCGCTCGAGGAAGAGCTTCTTCTTCGGCGGCGGCGAAGAGGGCGAGGAGCAGGAGCCACGATCGCCAACGGATCAGTGACCGACGGCCTTTACGGCGTCAAACCTTAAAACTACTTTATTTGCTGGAAGGGAAAGCCTATCTACCTAAAGAGGGGGTCAGACCACCTCCCTCTCGCCACCGGCGAGCTGCCGAGGGAGGAGAGGAAGGGGGCCGGAAGCTAGTTGCTTGCTTGGGCTTAGCTTGCTATCGCATATCCAGCTAAACAAGCTGGATTCGAGTGGACTATGTTGTTCCGGGGCCTCTTCATTGAAGCTTCACTGGAGAGCCCTCCTAGGTTACCTTTTTTCAACAAAAGTTATTTTCTTCGACACAAAGGTGCACAACATAGGTAGTAACTCACATGGAAAAGCTTTCAACACAAAGGAGGAAAGGCCTTCTTCTCCACCTCCAGAGGATCGTGGGTGGGAAAAGTAACTTTATTGTATTCGCCTTTGTTTGAAAAGTAACTAGTCAACTATTGTGTACACTGCGAAGTAACTTTCTAGTATCCTATGTAGTCTGAAAAGTAACTAGTCAGCTGTTATATATACTACAAAGTAACTTTATAATATTATGCTCGATCTGAAAAATAGCTAGCTAACCATGTACATTCCATCAGGACGTCACTCCTCTGATATTCTGCTAGATAGATGTTGGGCATGCACGGCATAGGTACGAAGTATGGGGTAGAAGTAACATTTTTACATTTATGTATGATAGAAGTTATTTTTCATCAAAACATAGTCGACTGAGATCTTATTTTGAAGTTTGCTGGTAAAGTTATAAAAAAATTCGCGACCCTCCCTTCCATTTGTTCATCTTTTGATTGTATTCCTCATCCAAATATGGAGGGCTCTCCACGTAATGCTAAATAGAGAGACGTCTCTCCTTAGATTTTGAGTTTGTTTCATCCCTCTTGTCCGCCCATTTAACTCCGAGCTTTGTGCACATAGCTCCCACCATAGGCAAAATGGTAGGTCACCTTTCCCGAATTCCCGTTAACTTCGGCGAGTGGCGACAAATATTCTGATTCATTTCGTCTTGAACCACTAGGGACAAATAAAACTAGATGGTGGGAGTATATTGTAAAAATTATGTCCTTTTCGGTTAACTTTGCGAGTGGCGATAAATATTCTGGTTTCTTTCTTCATGAGCCACTAGCCACAAATAAAACCAGATGATGGAAGTATATTAACAAAATTGTGTCAAACCCGTCAACAAATTATGGTGGAGCCTGGTTCCGCTAAATGGCTAAGACTATCCGCAGTGGGGTCTGTAAACCCGGCCTCCAGGTAAGGATAGCGGCAAAAATTGACGCAGCGGCAACCTCTACGCCGACCGCTAGCTCCCAGGTTTAGGACTGGGCATTCGGTACTTCCCGAACCGAACCGAACCGAACCGATCGGTTCCTGGGGGTTCGGTTCCTGGAAAATAGGTACCGATCGGTACCGACCAGAAACAAGAACCGAGGAATTCGGTACTCGGTACTTTCGGTTCGGTATTCGGTTTTACCCGGAGTACCGAAGTTCCTGGATTCACAAAACACACGCATCAGGCATCGGCGGCGCCGCCGCGCCTAGATCCAGACTGCAGCAGGCGCGGTGCCTCCGCAGACCGGCACGATGCCTCGTCTAGCGCTGGTCGACTGGATCCGGAGAGAGAACCCAAATCGAAGAAAAAACTAAATCAAACAGAGCACAAATCCCCGATTCGAGCGGAGAGAGGGCCATCTGCTGCTCGCCGCACCTCCTCGCGGTCCGCAGGGAGGCCAGCACGAAGCACAGCTTCTCCTTCACTACGCCGCCATGGCCTCCTTCCTCAAACACCCGGTCGACGGGGAGGTCAACGCGAGGAGAGCGGGGAGAGCGACGAGCTCAGACCGCGCGCAGATGCCGTACGCCGCTTGGAGCTGCTTTCCCCACCGCGCGCACCGACGACGGAGGCGGAAGGGCCGGGGGCTCCAGCTCGCCGCCAGTCGATTCCGTGCCGCCGGAAGCAGCTCGCCGCGACCGCGAGCCTCCTCCTCCTCTCGCCGGTGTTTGAATGCCGAGCTCCAGCTTGAGCAGCAGCTCGCTGGGGGAGGAGGAGGTGCTGCCGCGCTGGGGGAGGAGGCGCGTGGGGAGGAGTTCGGCGCTGGGGGAGGAGGAAGAGGTGCCGTCGGCCTGCCACGCGTGGGGGAGAAGCCGAGGAGGCGTGTGGGGAGGAGGCGCGTCGGGGCAGGGGTAGGCTGGCGGCTGGGAAGGAGGAGAGGGTTAGGTTTAGGGTTTGTATTTGGCTGTTTATATACCAAGGATGATTATTGGGCCGGGCTGTTGATGGGCCTTTCTGTTTATCGGTTCTTCTCGGTTAACCGAGTACCGAACCGAAATAACCGATGTATTTCGGTTCCTGAGGAGCTGGTACCGAGGACCGAACCGAAATTCTCGGTTCCGGTTTTTTCGGTTCCGGTTCTCGGTTCTTTCGGTTCGGTTCTCGGTTATCGGTTATATTTGCCCAGCCCTACCCAGGTTCACTCGCGGATCGCCAAATCTGGGGACATAGCAGCGGACCGTTACCGTCTGACCTGGCGTGGGGCCCACCCCTGCCGCGCCGCTCCCAACCACCGGCTGGCGAGCGGAGAGAGAGAGGACCGCCTGCTCCGAATCGAGTAGTTGATGTCGGCCATCGCGAGCTCGCCGCACCGTCGCCTGCCTCGCTGCGTCGACGGCTACCACCACCTCCGTCGCTCGATTTGGCCGGCCGCCACCACCTCCGCCGCTCGATTCGGGATGGCCGGGGATCGATTCCTCGGGAGAGGAGGAGCTCCGCCGTGAGGAGAGGAGGGGCGCGGTCGTGGGAGCTTGCCGCACCACTCGACGACGCCTTGGCTGTCGAATCGGGGAGAAGAGAAGAGGTGGAGCTGCTGCTCCTCCGCCTGCAGCTCCGCGCGGGGAGGCAGGCCGAGAGAGGGGGTCGGAGAGGTGGAGCTGCTGCTCCTCCGCCTGCAGCTCCGCGCGGGGAGCGAGCTCGAGCTCGAGCTCTCGCCGACCAAGAGAGAGAGGAGGAGACACGGTGAAAGATCTGGAGAGGAGGAGACGAAGACGACAGAGACGTCGGAGAGAGAAGGGGGCGTGCGGAGAAAAATAGGAGGGGAAAAAAAGAATAGGAGACAAAAAAGGAAAAGTAAAAGAAAAGTGGGGAGACAGAGGATAGTAGTTGGGATAATTGAATAAAATATAGATTAGTTGGTATAGAGGTTGACCGGTGCGGAAAAAGTTAGGATAGAGATTGTAATCTTGATGTTGACGCACTTTTGGTCAACACACGAAAGCGCTAGATCGGCGGTCGTCAAATTCTCCTCGCCGGAACTCCTGAGAGCAGCCGGTCAGACCGCCTGTAGGGGCCGGTCAGACCGCCAGTAACAGAAGGGTAACACCCTAAAAATGCCCTATTAAAAATTTAGTAATTAACTCGCTTTTTATATTCAAGTGCTGATAAATAATGTAGGATAAATAAAATTTTTGGAGAATTAAAAGCAAATATAAGGTGTAGAAACATTATTGTTGCATTCATGCTGGTGCATTTATTTTTTTTTATTGTTGAATTCAAATTTGAGTTTGAATTTAAATTCAAACGAGTGTTTGAATAAAAGAAAAACCTTTTCTTTTTCTCTCTTTTTCCTTCTCAAATTTCAGCCCAGCCGGCCCACTCTCCCTCCCCTTTCTTTGTCTCCCTTTCGCGGCCCAGCTCGGCCCACCACCGCAGCCCGCCAGCCCAGCCGCGCTCCTCACTCCTCCAGTGGCTGACGCGCGGGGCCCACGCGTCAGCGTCGTCTCCCACCTCACGCCGCGCCCGACCGAGCCCAGGTCGAACCCGACCCCGAGCTCGAGTCCGTGCCCGTGCCGCCTCCGCTCGGCTTGGCCCGCACGCCAAGGTGCCTTGGCCGGGCTATAAAGCCGCCGCCACCCCTGCCTCTCTAGCCCCCTCTCAAACCCTAGCCGCCACGTCCAGGGCAGCAGCGCCGCCGCAAACCCTAGCCCGAGCTTCGAGCGCCGCCGCCGTCGATCCGTCGCCTCGCCGCCGCATTGATGACGAGACGCCGTCCAGGAGCACCGCAAGGTTCAGAGGAGCACGCCGAGCCCCTAAACCCTCTCCCTCTCGCCCCGTAGCGCTTGCGCAAGCTCGCCGTAGTAGCCGCTCCGCCGCCGCTCGTCGCCAGCCGTCGTCGCTGCGTAATCCTCAAGCACAACCCCCAAAACGGGTTCGCCGTCGCCTCCTCTTTCTCCTAGGCCAAGCACGGCGAGCTTTGGAGCTTTGTAGCGCCGTCGACGCTCGATTCCGGTGAACTTCCGGCCAAGCGCCACCATCCCCTAGAACTCCGGCGACCCCCTTTGAGCTCGATCTAACCGCAGCCGTCCGATCTAGGTCCAACGGCCCAGATCCAAACCCGGTCCGGTTCACCGTGGACCCGTGGACCGCGGTCTACGGCCGGTCCACGGCACAGTTGACCGTGACGTCAGCTAACGTCAGCCATCAGCCACCGCCATAGTGCTTTTGCAAAAGAGCCCCTGCTGTTTTCTGAAATCAACCCGCGGTCCAGTGCAGTTCAAAAATAATTACAGTTTAGTCCTTTTTCTTTTGGTTTAGCCCCTGCTCTTTTGAAAAATAGTGCCCGCCGTCCTAGATGGTTGTTTTACTCGTTAGCCCTCAGGTTTTTATATGAAATTATGTTTTAGGTCCCTGGTTTCTTTCAAAAACGCCCCTGGAAGCCTAAAAGTCTCACCAGCAAGCCCCTAGAGCCCGTTTTAAGCGTAGTTTCTCCGTTTTAACTCCGATTTGAGTGATTTTCGCGCTCACGTGTTTGTAGTGAAGCGTACAACAACTTTAAAGCCTTCTTTTCATATTTTGTTTATGTTTGTTATACTGTTCTAATTAATGCCTTGTTTGCATGTATGTATGGATGCTTGTGTGGTGATCGATGTGAGTAGTTGACGAGCCGTTCGAGTTCGCCGACGATCCCGTTTCTGAAGAGCAGGTGCAGCAGCAGTTCACTGAGGAAGGCAAGTATAACACGGACAATCCTTGTTACCTATACACCATTTAATCATACAAGTCATATGCATGTGTCTAATATTGTTAAACATTAAGGATGTTCCTAGTCTTTACCTTATTCCTTGTTTACCCGGGATTTATGCATTGTGGTTAGTCTATGCTACGCGCTGCAACCAACATTTATTTTTATGTTAATATTGAATTAATGGTTTACTTCAATGATGACTAAAAGATGCTTTTTAGCAACATGGTTCAGGAAACTAGAGCATGTGCTTCGTGCTTTGTTCTAGTGTCTCTATAAGGTTTGGTCTAGGGAATTAGAGCATGTGCTTCGTGCTTTGTTCTAATGTCTCTCCCTAAGGTCCGGTTCTTAAAGCGACAACCCAGGAACTTGTTCGCCGCCGTTGGAACTATAATAGCTCTGGTCTTGGATAACTAGCTTGTACGTCTCTAGCTCGCCAGTGGTTACCGAAAGGCGTATGTGGGGAGCATGGATGAGAGTATAGTTTGATCCATCGAGGACGGATTTATCCATTGGCTATGTCTCGTTAGGCAAAGTCCCGTGATGTTAGCGCCCGATGTACGGCAGCTTCACACATTGCGATGATTGCGCTCTCGCTCTGGACGCCATTGAACCCCTCACGTTGCACCCTGAGCGTACGTCAATCTCGATGGCTTGGGTTATGCTGCCTATGTTGAACCAAAACGGCTACTGTGCTTGTTAGGGTGTTTTGTGAAAGTCCTCGTAACATAAATTCTTTTGGATTTATGTGACCGGCGGGTAAAGGGCGAAACCTCTGCAGAGTGTTGATCTATCATGATAGCCGTGCTCACGGTTACGAGCGGCCTGGATCTTTTTTTATTAGAAGATGATGTTAAGGTTGACGTTGGAATATTCTATAATTATCTATACATTATTATTAATGGGTTTATACTTGGGTTCTACTCATTTGTAGTAAATTGGATGGTAATAAAATGAAACAACTAAAAGTGCTAATGCAGTATAACCGTGTCAAGCCTTTGTTCTTGCATAACCCGTGTTATACTTGTTAAGTAAGATGGTTTACTTACACTTGCAACTATTCAACAAAATCCCGGATGGGTAACAGATGGAGCAGTGAATGATCAGTCGCTTGCTGAGTTTCCGGAGGATCTGCCGTACTTCTAGTTGTGTTCAACCAGTCGGTGTCCCTGTGGAATTGAGGCTCTACTAGTTATGAAACGTTTAATAATATTAAGACTTCCGCTGTGTTATTTGTTTAAGACTATGTCTTGTGTTAAACTCTGATGTAAACTATTTTATTCGAGTATTGTGTTCTCCGTTATTCAATATTTGTAATCTATATGTGTTCTGTGGACATCCTGGGCATGCATATAGAAGCATTCGGATTTCTTGGAAATCTGGGTGTTACAAGAGGCGCCGCGAAAGCCTACGATCACAACCTTGGGAGGGACCCCGTCGGAGGCTGCGAACCTAGGGTTGTTCTAAGGTCGGCAAGGCCACTTAGAACGTCCTAAAACGTCGCGGAGACGAAGAAGGAAAGCAAAAGGGTTGGAAAAGCTAGGGTTTGGAGATAAACATTAAGACAATGATTTGTTCGATTGGGTAAAGGTCCTCAATCGGCCACGGCCCTTTATATTTATAGGGTGGGGAGGTCTTGCCCCGCAAGGAAGTCCTTGTACAGATCTAAAACCGTGCAAAAACCTGATTCTACTCGGACTCGGGGACAGACGGTCAGACCGCCTGTGACAGGCGGTTAGACCGCCTGGCACATTGCCAGATCGGCTACAGGGCCCAGCCGGTCTAACCGCGTGTACAGGCGGTCTAGACTGGCTGTCCCAGCCTGATCGGCTTTAAGCCATTTTTGGTCGTCAACATATGCCCCTCTGTTTTTTGGTAAAACTTTATTTACCACAAAACATTTAATCAGACTAAGGGCGACCCTCTATTGTCGGCCATTTTTTCCCTAAGGGCGATATCACATATCGGCCATATCCTTTCAAGCATGTTGCCAAACACTTGGATGATATTTCTTCAAGTACTTCCCATTGAGCGCCCTTGGCAACTGAAATCCTTGCAAAGTCTCCACCATATAGGAATTCCCAGAACAAACCTTCACAATACGATATGGTCCTTCCCAATTCGGCGACCATTCACCAACTTGAAAGGATTTGAGTTTTACCTTCTTGTTATATGCTCGAGCCACTCTTCTTTTATCTTTTTCAATCTCCTCTAAGGCCTCCAAACGCTTGTCGGTCACATCATCAATATTATCCATCATCAAAGCACAATATGTACTAGCATCAAGATCATTTTGCTTAGCCAATCTATAAGCAGCCAGATTTACCTCGACGGGCAAAACGACCTCTTGACCATAGACGAGCTCAAATGGAGTAACCTTAGTAGCACCATGTCTAGAAATACGATGCGCCCATAATGCTTCAGATAATACCTCGTGCCACCGCTTAGGATGATCTTCAATCTTCTTCTTTATGAGCTTGATCAAAATCTTATTGCTAGACTCGGCTTGACCATTGGCTTGAGCATAATACGGAGATGAATTGAGCAATTTAATACCATAGGATACAACAAACTCGCGTACCTCTTTAGAAATAAACGACGTCCCTTGATCTGTCGTCAATGTTTGAAGAATCCCAAATCTATGAATAATATGCTCAGTAATAAACTCAATCAGCTCTCTATGTGTCATGTTCTTGAGGGGAATTGCTTCAGTCCACTTGGTAAAATAATCAGTAGCCACAATCACAAAACAATGACCTTTGGATGAAGGAGGATGAATCTTACCAACAAAATCTAAACCCCATCCTCTAAAAGGCCATGGCTTAATGATCGGATGCATCAACGCAGCAGGTGCAATCTGAATATCCCGAACTTTTGACACTCCTTACATCCTTTGTCGTAACGAAAACAATCAGCTATCATCGTGGGCCAATAAAAACAAGCCCGTCTAAGGAGCCAATTCATCATTGGAGCCGATTGATGTGTACCAAAAATCCCTTCATGAACCTCTGCCATGGCTAATCTAGCTTGATCAGGATCTAAACATTTCAAAAGCAATCCATCCATGGTCCGACGATATAGTTCACCATCAACCAAAGTAAACTTGAAAGCCCATCGTCGGACTTTTCGATCCACTGACCTGCTAGCATCCTGCAAATACTCCACCAGAGGCTTCCTCCAATCACCAACATCGGCCACAACAGATTGAAAATCATTAATAGCCGAATCGGTATTTTCAGAGGGACAGGCGGTCAGACCGCCTGTACTGGCGGTTAGACCGGCCGTAACAGGCGGTCGAACCGCCTGTTCCAGAGCAGAAACGCGGCTTCCCGAAACATCGGCCTCATTTCATGAAAATTTCTTTTTTTTGAACATTATAGCCTGATGCCTGCTGTGCCAACGCATTAGCTCTAGGATTCTCTTCTCTTGGTACATGATAAATAACAAATTCATCAAAGCAAGATATAATATCTAAACACTTATCAAGATAAGCATTCAAAATTCCATCTAAGCATTGACAAACCTTAGATACTTGCTGAACCACCAAAAGAGAATCACCATATGCTTCCACATGTTTTACTCCCATGTCATGTAACATCTCCAACCCGAATAATAAAGCTTCATATTCGGTTTGGTTATTAGTGCACTTATGATCTAATCGGTTAAGAGCCTCAAAAACAACACCGTTTGGTGAAATAAGAATAACACCAACTCCACAATCACTTTTGCAAACCGATCCATCAAAATGCAATTTTCATGGAATCAAAGTAATATAGCCGACATTTAAATCAAGATGTTCACTAATCCTATGTTCAACAATAAAATCGGCAACGATTAGTCCTTTCATAGATTTCAATGGCTCAAAGACTCATATTCAATTAAAGCATAAGCTCATTTGCCGATTCTACTACTTAATATAGGTCTATGCAACATGTATTTAATTATGTCGGCTTGACTAGCAACTATGCAAGTATTTAATAACAAATAATGCCTCAACTTTGTGCAAGCATTATATAATGATAAGCATAACTTTTCAATGAAAGTATACCTTGTTTTGGCGTCCAATAATCTTCTACTTGCATATGAAACAATATATTCCTTCTCTTCGGTCTCTTGGATCAAAACAGCCCCAATAACATTTTTTTCGGCCGGGATATATAATTTAAAAGGAACCCCTCTCCTAGGTGCCCGAAGAACCGGAGACGAAGATAAATAATGCTTGATCTCTTCAAACGCCTCTTGCTGTTTTGCCCCCCAAGTAAATTCAGCATCATCTTTCAACCGAAGCAAAGGAGTAAAATCATTCACCTTTCCCGACAAATTGCAAATAAATCTTCTCAAGTAATTCACCTTACTCAAGAATTTCTGCAACTCTTTCTTAGAGCTAGGCGCCTGCAACATACCAATAGTGTTGGCCTTCTTTGGATCAATTTCTATTCTATTTTTATGAACTATGAAGCCCAAAAACTTCCCAGCCGACACACCAAAAGCATACTTAAGTGGATTCATCTTCAAACCATACCGACACATTCTTTCAAATGCAAGTCTCAAATCGGCCAAATGAGAAACACTTCCAGCCGATTTAACAACAATATCATCGATATAAACTTCCAAGATAATACCAAGCAAATCATGGAAGATCAAATTCATCGCCTTTTGATAAGTAGCACCGACATTCTTCAAACCAAAAGTCATAACAATCCACTCAAACAAACCAACAAAGCCTAGACATACAAAAGCTGTTTTGGATATATCCTCTTCGGCCATAAATATTTGATTGTAACCAACATTACCATCAAGAAAGCTAATCATTCTATGTCCAGACGCAGCATCGATAAGCATATCGGCTATTGGCATAGGATATTCATCTTTACGAGTAGCACGATTAAGATTTCTAAAATCAATACACACTCTAATCTTACCCGTTCCTTTCTTTTCCACGGGTACAATATTAAAAATCCATTCAGCATATCGACAAGGTCTAATAAACTTTGCTTCTAATAACCGATTTATTTTCTCTTTAACTCGGTCATAAATTTCAGGATTAAAACGCCTAGTTGGTTTTTATGAGGCCTAAAACTAGACTTAATAGGTAACCGATGCTCAACAAGCTCTCGGCTTAAACCAGGTATTTCATGATAATTCCAAGCAAAGCAATCGACATACTCTTTTAACAACTTCATTAATTCAGATTTAAAAGCAGGATCTAAATTCTTATTTACAAACGTCGGCCTGGGCAAAGAACCATCACCAATGTCTACCTCCTCAAGAGGATCGGCCGACGTAAAATCACATCCTAACTTGTTTATATCATCAAAATCTTTAATAGCTTCACACATATCGTTCTGATGCGACCGATAGTGTTTAAGTCTCTGCTGCAACCACTCTCGATTATCCAATAAATCATATGAGATGATTCAGCCGATTGTTCATCGGCTTTATGACAGCAGAGATGAAGCCATTCTTAGTACAGCTGATAAACTCAAATTTAGAAAGATCTATGCCTAACAAACATCTAACATCATCATGAATGCCAACCAAAGAGCTATCAGCTAAAGCAACACAAGCAGAAACATCACCATGCACAAGCTCTACATCATCATCTACCCACTGAATCAAACATTGATGCAAAGTAGAAGGAATGCATTGGTTTGCATAAATCCAATCACGACCCAAGATTAAACTAAAGTTACCTTGAGTCTCAACGACAAAGAAAGCAGTGGCCAGGTCTTGCTCCCAATAGTAAGCTCCATAGAAATCACCCCCTTGGCGCCAATAGGCTCTCCTCCTCCAATGCCGCTGACGGTCATGTTGGTCTTGATCAGCTCCGAATCTGAACCACCAAGCTTCTTGTACAAAGAATAGGGCATTAAGTTCACAATAGCCCCTCCATCGACCAATACCCGCGAGATTGGCTTCCCGTTGATATGACCCTTCAGATATAAAGCCTTCAAGTGATTGTCTTCAGCTTTAGGCTTCTGTAATATAGCTTCCTTGGGACCAAAATCAAGATGAGCAACCTCCTCCTCCGAAAGCATGTCCCCATTCATGAGCATATGAAGCACATTCACATCACAATTCATGCGCTCCAGAGAAGAACTGTAATCAACAAGCTCTTCATCATCCTTAGCAGTGGGAACCGATGTTGACTTGCCATCACGAGCCGAAGAACTGGAAGAAGAAACACCGGGCGCTTCTGCGTCACCCGGTCTGACCGCCTGTACAGGCGGTCTGACCGCTTGGGCCGCCGATCCTGAATGACAGGCGGTCTGGACCGCCTATGCAGCCAGTTTGACCACCTGTGGGTCTTCCTTCGGCTTCCACTCCTTCTTCTGTGAAATCATGGGCTTGACTTGGTTGAAGAATTCATCTCTCTGCTTCTCCAACTCTTGCTCTTGTCTTTCCCGAAAACGAAGTCTCTGAAGCTTCCTCTTCTGCGTGCGAGTCAACCCTTCAGGACACCACCTTGGAAGAAAGTGCTGCTGAATCTTGCTAGTACTAGCCCCCTGATCTTCCACCGTCTTTTCACTGGAAGTCGGCTTCATAGCCAGACTTTTCTCAATAGGAACATCCATGGTCCCAACTTGAATGATGTCGAACTTAGTAGTCCTCTCTGAGTCCACATCCATGCTCTGCACCTCCTCCTTCTTCTTAGGTCGATAAACCTGCCTCGGAGGAAGTCTTGGCGGCTGACCCTGACGGCTGGTCTGACTGCCTTTTACAGGCGGTCTCACCGCCTGTGCCCGCTCTTGACCAGATTGACGGAAAGTCAATCGGTCTCTCCTGGGATAAATAATCCTGTCATGCACACGTGTTCTTGGACCTTCCCAGCCAGGATGAAATGAAGGCTGCACGTTTGAATGATATGGCACCCACATCACTCCGTTGCCATCCCACACCGGATCCAACTTCATCCGAGGAGGCGAAGGAACCCTCTCGTTCTGAATCGGTGATCTCATTCTTTTTATTAATGGCCGATCGCTTGGAATGGCCTTTTGTTTGGTGTACTTGTCATAAAGCATATCAAATGTGACTTTGGGCTTCTGAACACCCTGCTCCTTTGCCACGTTCATCTTCCAAGTACCAACTTCCAGACGCTTCGGAATCAGCATCTTCGGGCGTCCATGGGGACAGGCGGTCTGACCGCCGGGCGCAGCCAGTCTGACCGCCTGTAGCAAACCGGTCTCGGGCGCCTGTGATCCAAGAATAGTGACCGATCCTTGCCCTCCTTGTCCAGAGGATTTCACAGTGACCTTGAATGACTCTTTACCATCAGCCGTCTTCTCATAAGTCACTTCTCTAACCGACTCTTTTGAAGACGGTCTTTTCTCTCCAATCACCACGTTCTTCCCTTTAGTAGATTCGGCTTGATGCGGCCGAACCAAGACCTTGGGCTGCTACAACTCTATGATGTTGACCGGAAAAAGAGTCTCATCAACTTGCACCTCATGAAACTTCAAACGGCTCTCATTAATAGCCGATTGAACCTGCCGACGGAAGACATTACAATCATTAGTAGCATGCGAAAAAGAATTATGAAACTTACAATAAGCACGCTTCCTTAATTCTTCCGTAGGTGGTAAAACATGAGAAATCTTGATGTACCAAATTTATGCAATTCATCAAATATACGGTCACATTTGTATACATCAAAAGTAAACTTTATGTCTTCTTGCCGATTCGTATGAATCGGCTTAAGGGATGAGCATGACACAGTTTTCTTATTAGCAGGTCATACAAACTCTACTAAATAAACATGATTATCATCATCGGTCGAATCATCGGATTCATAATCAACAATATGAACATTAGACCGATATGTCTTAAAACTTTCTTTTTCTTTATTCATTAGGCCTTCAGCTACTTCAGCTCTAATATGCACTTGTGCGACCGAATAATAATCATAATTATCTATCTTCTCTCTAATAGAAGATTTCAAACCTCTAAAGCATAAGCCAGCAAGATCAACTTCAGAAATAGACAGATTAAAGCAACGGTTTTTAATATCTTTAAATCTTCTCATAAAATGAGAGACAGACTCATCCCGACCCTGTCTAACCGATGCTAAATCTGCTAATTTCATCTCATGACTGCCACTATAAAAATGGTCATGGAATTTACGCTCTAGTTGATTCCAACTCATAATAGAACCAGGAGCTAATGCAGAAAACCAAGCAAAAGCAGTACCAGTAAATGACAATGAGAACAAGCATACTCTAAATGCTTCATAGTTTCCAGCTTCCCCTAGTTGAGCTACATATTGGCTAACATGTTCCCAAGTGGTGTTGCGCTCATCATCTCCACTAAACTTAACAAAATCAGGCAAGCGCCACCCGTTGGGAAAAGAAGCAGTATCAAAGCTAGAATGATAAGGTTTTTGATATACTCTAGTATTACCAAAATCAACACCTAGCTTATTTCTCATCACATCAGACAATTCATCCCTGAATCTAGTAAATTCGGCCCATTGGGGGTCTTGTTGGGCCGAAGGTTGCATAGCATTCATATAATTCAAGTGAGGTGATTGCCTATTCTGCATATCTCTATGTGCATTAAAAACATCATCAGGAATACCACCCGAATTTGCAGTATGCATAGTCGTGGAATAAGTAGCGCCTGTTGTAGCTACTGGACCAGCACGGCCAGCAGAAACCGAGTTTGGAACAGTAGACAGCAGCAAAGGTTGCTCCGGCACGAACACCATAGCATTGGTCAAATTTGACTGACCACCAGAACACGCGGTCTGACCGCCTGTCGCGGTCTGACCGGCTGTGCTGGCGGTCTGACCGGCTGCAGACCCAACCGCTGCCGACCCAATTGCATTGACCGTGTTCGGTCTGGACATATTGGGTGGTGGCGAGGTCTGTCCAGCAAAGTAATTCGGTGGCATACCATAGAAAATATTACGCTCAGGTAATTCATGAGTATCTATAGATTTACCCTCCAATTTTCCATTCGTTCCAATAATCGTACAACTAATGCATCACGATCCGAAAAAGTTGAAGCCATAGGAGTAGATGCAGGGGGTTGAGGTGCAGAAGTGCTTACATTATCAATTACCTCAATTTGCCCCTTACTCATCTTGAAAGAAGGCATTACGAAGTCTCGAACACTTTCGCCGATCGTTCTTCACGACCTTTCCGAAACGTCTTCAAGAACTCCGCCTCGACGTGCTTCTGGAGCGCCATGAACCTCTCATGATCTTCATAAGAAAGATCTTCAAGCGAGGCCGTCACGATGTTATATTCTCCAACGTCGAAGCCCATAGTGCTAGGGATAGTAGATCGGTCTTCAAAAACCAGATTTCTTTCCCCAGCGGAGTCGCCAAAAATATATTGACGCACTTTTGGTCAACAGACGAAAGCGCTAGATCGCGCGGTCGTCGAATTCTCCTCGCCGGAACTCCTGAGAGCAGCCGGTCAGACCGCCTGTTAGGGGCCGGTCAGACCGCCTGTAACAAAGGCGGCATGAAAGCCTACGATCACAACCTCGGGAGAGACCCCATCGGAGGCTGCGAACCTAGGGTTGTTCTAAGGTCGGTAAGGTCACTTAGAACGTCCTAAAACGTCGCGGAGACGAAGAAGGAAAGCAAAAGGGTTGGAAAAGCTAGGGTTTGGAGATAAAAAGTAAGACAATGATTTGTTCGATTGGGTAGAGGTACTCAATCGGCCACGACCCTTTATATTTGTAGGGTGGGGAGGTCTTGCCCCGCAAGGAAGTCCTTGTACAGATCTAAAAACGTGCAAAAACCTGATTCTACTCGGACTCGGGGACAGGCGGTCAGACCGCCTGTGATAGGCGGTTAGACCGCCTGGCACATTGCCAGATCGGCTACAGGGCCCAGCCGGTCTAACCGCGTGTACAGGCGGTCTAGACCGGCTGCCCCAGCCTGATCGGCTTTAAGCCATTTTTGGTCGTCAACACTTGATGACTAGGCAAAAATATTCTTTTAGAGGTTGAAAATAGAGGCCAACGAGTGCGGATAGCCTAAGGTGCGGTAGTACTTATTGTAGAGACAAGACCACATGGAGAAATACTGTGTAGAAGGCACATCAAACCTCCTGATCCAATAGGATGTACACTAGCGAGAGGAAGTGCGTCCTGCTAGACTCTTCGGTTACCAAAACTATTATAGAATTGTGCTATAATCCAAATGTGTAGTGAATAGACACGCTCCCCACAACAATCGATATGCTCCCCCGGTCTGATAACACTGTTGGCACTAAAAATTGGCACCATCCAAGGTAAACGAGGATGAAGCCAAAATAACCAATTTTAATGATAACATTTATTATTCTACAAGGCATCAGCCTCTGCGTTTACTATTAGTGGTGTGTCATGGGCTGTTGCTGCTACGACCTGCAGATTCTAAGCAACGGGAGATACAAAGCACTGAGCACAGGGCCGTGGTACACCAGGACAAGGACCGTATCTCGGCGGCGATATTCCATCAGCCGTGCCCAAACATGACGGTCAGTCCACTGCCGGAGCTCGTGAAGAAAGACGGCGGCAGGGCACGGTTTAACTCCATTGACTATGGGCCCGATTGGTTGCCCGCATACGCCCCATCCAGGCTTACTAGATGCAACTTGCTACTGTTTGGTTGGGTGCAGCAAGGACTGAGCCTAGCTTTCTCGATGCAGAATTCATCGTCTAGCTAGGCTTGGCAGATGTAGGAAACTCTGGCGTTTCTGTCGGGCCAGGTTGGACTGATGCACCGTGTGCTTGCGTGGAAGACTATGTAGAGAGAAAAAGAGGGCCAACTTCATCAGGTGCACGCAACCAATCAATGTTGGTCTATAGCTTGGCTCCACATGTACTACAACCAAACAGACGCCTCCTGCATCCGGTAGACCTGGCCAGCGCGAGTCTGCACCAGCCGTGCGAGCAAGACTCGGTAAATACGGTAACCAATCAGGCCCTATATGGATTTCATGAAGAGCTTCTTCGTGGCGAAGCTCGATGGACGAGCCACATGGATACTTTGAGGATCTGGTTGATCCCTAACCCGAGCATCAGTGGGAATAAAGAGATGTATTGTGACCCGAGCATCAGTGGGAACAAAGAGATGTATTGTAAAGTATTGTGATGTTGCGTGTCCCTGATTTATGAATTATGAAGAGTCAGTTACCAGAAACACTCTGTGATGGTTTGAGCCTCCGGGGAATGATGCATGATGAAATGCAATGTGCATTTCTTTCTTTTCATAGCCGTCTGTTAGATAGGTTTCACATCATCCTAATGAAACTTTGGTAATGCAGTTTGGAAATAAAGGGACTAAGGGAATGATCCATGCCTGTCAAGAATCCATTGCCTATTTTTCTACTTTTTTTAAAAAAAATGAACTGTCCCCCTAGATAGTTGACTGCTCTGCAAACCACTTCAAATTCGATTTAGGTTTTTCACCTCGCAAACACGTGGTGTATATTTGCCACTTGCAAGGACACCGTAGTGCCACAAAACTTTGGACCTTCGCATTAAAGCAAAATTGATTTGCTTACATACATGATGATTGAGACAAATATAGTGACCAATACTGTCTCTTTCTGCATTTGCCTCCGCAGTATAATGGGTGTTTCGTTGTTTGGTTTCAGAAACTGAATAGTAACTGAACTGTCTAATCCAACTCTGAAGCTACTCAATTTGTTGGTAAAAAGGAGAGCACAAATGACAATACAAATGAAGTGATAAATCATTACTGGGACCAAGGGCGGACCTTGAGCAAAATTTGAGAGAGGGCACACCTCAAAACACCTCTAAAACAACTAAACCAATGAAGCTTTTATATGGTAAAATATAGTTAATCAACTGGATTAGAAGAAGTTGAGTGAGGGCCTGTGCCCTCACTGACCACAACGTGGGTCCGCCCCTGACTGGGACCTGGAACTCCATGATTGTTATTGGTAAGGTTTGTTGTTACAAAAGGTGCAAAATCATGCCACATGTAGTTAAATTTTCGAGTTTTTGTGCATTGACTAAAAATGAGCATGGACGGAGAACAATGAGTGTGGCTTCCAAAGTACAACATACTATTCAATGTCTCAAACATGCTTGGGGTCACAGCAGCGGATTACTTTCAGTGCAAACATTTCAAGAACAAACCAACTTCATTCAACTTTCCTGGGTTCTGCTCGGGGCTTCCAGAGACCAAGACGATACTTGTGAGCAAAACTCAAGATCAACTTCCTCTGCATTGTAGAGTAGAACTCAGATATATAGCAACTATTTAGATTACAAGACTTATTCTCAATCTTAACATCAAAATAAATAAAATAAGACTACAGAACCAAACAGCTAAACGTATCCAGTCAAGAAAAGCCTGTTTGTGATCAATACCTCACTTGTCTTGACCCGCAGTAAACATTATAAAAGCAGTTTGCAAGGTCAATCGGATTTTGTAACATCAGCTCCAAGTAAAACAAGATTAGGTTAATTTGACAAACTTGGATATTAAAAGCCAGTTTTCCCTGTGCTCAAACAATGGGTTCTATATGGAAACCAACTTCTACCTGGTATCACAAATAAGAAAAATATGTACAAGAACCAATAGAGAAGAGCCAAACATTGTTTTCTCCAAATACCATCCCAACTGAATAAAAGACAAAATTAGGACCGCTAGAACTAAAACTCAATATGAGAAACAAACCAAAAAAACCTTTCAGTAGGTAGGTACACATGCAGCCGTAGATGCTTCTACCCAGAACATTAGTCAAAGTGTTCAGAACCAAAAGCATCTAACAAGCATCTGTAATATAAGATAGAAGTGCTATGGGCATGTTTGGTTTCGACCTATGCACGCCCCGTCAATCTACGCCAAACAGCAAGCAGCTCACCAATTTTACGGTGACCGATTCCTCCGCCTGATTTTGCCTTGTGCGGGCACAAAATACAACTATGTTCAGGCACGTTAGAGGGCGCCAACCTCCAGCTTCAAGCCAAACCTCGAGCATGGACAGTCAACGACTAAATAATTGGCCAGGCCTCCATTGGAAGTGATCCAAATGACCCCTAAAATCTCATCGACTCTAAATAAAGCAGACCATTTCCATTCTTTTTTAGTATAGGTGGACCAACCTTCGAAACAGCCTTATCAACCAAAGCCCCCAAATATTTCAGTATGCAAGAATATAATTGACTAAATGTGATCAGTCAATCCCATGCAGTTAAAAGTGAGAGCATAAAAGCGGCTTCTGCCTGTTTTAGAACTCCCTTTTCGATCCTAACAATATCGCTTAACATGGCTTAGAAATTATAGCTTAAGTTTCTATTGCCACAAAAAATGCATGGACCTTCACGTGCTTCAAAATAACATTATGCAAACCCAAACCGATCATGGTAATGGATGTCTACATGAACCGAAACGCACCTCAAAAGTGACAGTGCATCAACAAAGCATTTTCTTGGCAATTTCCATTCATATATTCCTCGCAACATTCTTGAACACAAAATTTGGGTTATGTGCTCTCAAGGTACCATAGCATTCAGAAAAAGGACATAAAATATTAACTAAAAAAAACTAATCGGAGAAATTTAACAAGAAAAAAAAACTGCTCTTAGTGATAAGAATTGCCAACATTTCCATTGACTACAAGTTCTAATAATGTTAAGACTTAAGAGATCCATATCATTAGAGTACTCTTGATGCCTTGTCAAAATTGGAAACTTCAACAAGGAAAAGAAACATGTCCATTGACTTCAAGTTCTAATAATGTTAGGACTTAAGAGATCCATATTATTATTGTACTCTTGTCGCTTGATGCCTTGTCAAAATTTTGAAGTGATAAATTGCATCTGAAACATGGACTACCTTTTAATACTTGGCACCACAGCTAACAAAATGAAAGAATATCTCATGCTTCTTTTTCACGAGAACTTGAAGCAACATTGGTGTTTTTCATTTTTCGTGGCAACTCACAATAAATTAAATCACTAAGAACTAGCCATGGACATACATATATCCTAATGTCATATCATGTTCACCTCTGAATATGCAAATGACCTTACATTTTTGCCAACCTAGCTACATGAAGAAGAGTGATTCACATATCAAACACGGAACACCGTATAAACTCCACTCACAAACATTTGACAACAATTCACATAATTTAGAATGCATGCAACAATCCAAGGATTCTACTGAAGCGCCAAGCACAAGATAACAAAATCCGACCAATGCCTATGTCCTCGTAACGAAATGCTAAATAAGACACTAACACGAACAATCACCAAAGACTTACATGCTTGCAGGGGATGCCGAGCTTCTTCAGCCTTAGCGTGCGGGCCTCGAGGAGCCTCTGGAGATCGCCACCCACAGCCTCCTCAACCTTCGCAGCGTGCGTCTCCACACCCTTCCCCACGCCGTTCAGGAACTCCACCACGCCAACCTTGGCTGCGTCCCGGAAGGACCCAACTCCAGTCACCAGAAAGAAGTACCCACGGCATTAAGGAGAACGGAGAAGGATAGGGCGTACCTTGGTAGGGCTCAGCGTGCAAAGACCTCGCCGGAGCTCCAGCACCGGTGATGAGGAGGCGGCGTGCGTGAGATGCGAACGTGAGAGCCATGGGATGGGGTAGCGAGGGGGAAATCGGTGGGAGGCGGCTGGCGCTGGACTGGATCGAGACCGAAGAGGGTGAGAATCGAGAGGGAAGAGGACCGGCGCTGCGGGGGAGGGGGCGAGGCCGGCGAGCGGCGTGCGGGGGAGGAGGCGAGCGGCGACCGGGGGAGGAGCAGGGTTTTTTTCTACCGCTGGAACCGGTTTCCCCTCCAACCACTCCGGACAGATAGCGGTTCAGGGTTTAAAACCGAACAAATTCAAAAAATTTAAATTTGAATGAAAAAATAGAAAAATATGGTACTTTAATATGCGTGTAGCCTATTTGTATAATATTTTTAAATATTCGCTCATTTGGTATCTTTTTGGCAAGCTAAATCAAAAGAAAAAAGAAAAAAATTGTCCAGCCCCCCCTTAGGCCCAACTCTATTTTGGCCAAACCGTCCGGTTTACCACCCAAACCGATCGGCTTACCGCCCAAACCGACCGGCTTACCGCTTGGAACCGAATGAACTAGCAATTTGAATTTGGAATTTGTTTGGTGTCTACCTGCTTACCACTCAAACCGATCGGCTTATCGCTCAAACCGACCCCTAACCGCCCAAATGACCGGCTAGCCGTTTCAAACCAATTACGCTAGTAATTTGAATTTTGAATTTGAATTTATCCGGTTTCTACCGGTTCCCACGGTTACCGGACCGGCTAACCGCTACCGGTGGCCGGTGGTTTCACCTATCGGTTCGAATAAAACCCTGGGAGGAGTAAGGGGCGAACGGCGTGCGGGGGAGGGGGCGAGCGGTGTGGTTGGGTCAAAATCCAAACGAACTTTAATTTGGAAGGAAGGAAGGAAGTACTTGAATTCTGAATTCTAAATGTATTATTAGAAAGATGAGAGTTTAAATTGCTGCATTAGTGATGACAAGCATGGTAAATCAGACCAACCACAGTTTGAATGCCCCTGGTGGTGACATACCCTGCTCCACGATGGAGGAATTGCACGATCAAGGCACCACCTTCAGAAAAAATCACCAAGAAAGCGATTTAAATTTACTTATCCCATATATTTTTCAGGTATTTCGGATATTTGGAATTTACTAAGCAATCTTGAAAAATTCATGAGTAATTTTGTAATGTTAGAGAGATGGGGTAAGTGGGTTAATAAAGATTTTGATAAGTGTACTCCCTCAGCCCAATTTAGCTGCACATGGACGATTCAAAAATTTCTTAGATTGTGTTCATCGAGAGCAAGACAGACAAAGTGCTACACGATGTGGTGCAGCATACGCACGGAGCAGCACCACTCCACTATGTCAGAGCAATGATTTCAATTATCCGACTAATCGCGATTAGTCGGTTTGATCGGTCTTATGGCGACTAGAGTATACTATGTCGACTGGACGACTAATCATGAACGCCATCCTAGTCGACAAGACAATTAGGTCTTACGGCTAGGTTCGATTATATGATTTGAAATCATTGTGTCAGAGTACACCCTTTGTTAGTATTAGTGCAATTCTAGGATTTGAAATAGCACACTATTAGTGTACTGTTAGTCTATGACATGGTTGGAATGGTGATGTTGCGTGTGCAGGATGTACGGCATCGTGCAACACTTTTGTGTGCCTTGCTCTCAATGAGCATTTAATCTGAAAAATTTTGAATCATCCGGGTGGACACATGGGGTACACATAACCCATTGAAAAGAAACAAAGCTCACTATCCTAATCTGCAATGACAGGAGGCTCAAGAATATGCTCCTCTGTTCTCTCTGCTGCCGCATGTAGCTCATTCTTTATGTTGCCTCCCATAGGGATAAGAACGTAATTTATCAATGTTAGTGTGCTCATTCAAATCCTAGAATATCACTAATACTGGGACGGAGGGGGTACGGATGCATAACGACGTTAGAATCCTTCCTATAAAATGTATCATAGGTAGGCTTTGACGACAAACATCCACTTCTCTTATAGCAGACATGTCCTTCGTAATATTATTATTGTATCATGTAAGTATGTAACTATGACAAAAGTGTTTTGATTCACTGGTGACCCATTGTGCCTGGTTGGGAGTTCATAAGCAAAGCATTATTATTTTTATGGAAACATAGTTAAAGGCATATTTAGTTGTGTGAGTTGTAAAAAGTTTTACAATGAGAAACGTGTCCTATGAGAGAGAACATAGTTGTTAGTGAGAAAAAAATTTGGCAAGTTATCAAATTAAACAAGGCCTAAATAAAGAGTTGTTCCATGTTACTATGATAAAAGTGCTTTGACTAAACTGGTGTACGAAAACAGTTCGGAAAGTGTTGTTCTTCGTACAAGGGGTCCCTTTTTTCTGATTTTCTCGGACCATTAGGGGCCCTCTTCCGTGTTCTCCTATTTGCTTGCAAGGGCATAAGTGCTCGGGTCTAGGGAAACCTTTATTCACCGTGCAACATGGCTTCACACTATTTTTTTACCACAGTGTACACCGAGAAAAGCG
>JACEFO010001298.1:0-59479 GCA_015342445.1 Digitaria exilis | reverse complement strand
GAAGCAAGCCCAAGGTATGTAGGAAAATATTATGAATCTGTACACCACAAATTTACTCCGACAGTGCAACTAAAAGAGCCTTATAATTCCAAAATATTGTACTCATGATGAAGTCCCAAAAACAAAAACTGGCCTTATAATTAACATAAATATAAATTATTGCAGCTGAGCACTGAGATCATACTGATTAGATTTGTCAGGAATGAACCATTAGATTTTCGGTGCTAAATTGAGTATTGGTCATAAGACCAATAATGATCAAACTATCAAGGCCCATAGAAACAATGTTCATGGGGAGCTAAAAAGTGAAATTAAATACAATGCAGAAAACAGAGGCAGAGCAGATAACATTGAAAGAGGCTAACAAGAGACAATTTTTGAAAATATAATGCTGCATGAGGTTATGGTACATACATATCAGGTAACTCCGTGCAATACCCTATGATGCTTTAAGATGCCTGAGGCATATACAACTGTTTCAAAAATAGGGCCATACTATAAACACCAGAACAGAGAGATAATTAGTCAACTGCAAGAATCAAAATGATGGAAATTACAATTTGAATTCGAACTATGTTAGGGACAAAGCAAATAGGGTAATAATTGTACCAAATATTGATGAACAATATACAAATAATGCTATCACTACAGACCAAACAAACCAATATGCACGGAACAAAAGCTTCATGAAACTGACTATTTGTTTTTACAAAATAACACTTTCTGATTCACTGTTCAAAAGACAGGTACAAAAACTTTGATTTACTTACTCATCTTCTCCAATTTCTCAATCTGCTCCCGTATAGCCTCTGGATCCTTTTTCAGAATACCAACCTCCCGCACCTTCTTCCTTTCTTTTTTGTTCTGGAAGACAGAAAATAAGCGACAAAAGAAAGCCATATTAGATGTCAAGAATTGATAACAAATAAAAAGCAATGCAGCATATTTTTACATGAGTTCATAACAATTGCAGGTAATAGCTTGTTCACTCTGCCAAACAAGATCGATCCTTTAATGCCAACCAACAACAGGCCTAGCTCCATACATAGCTCCATGTTCTACCAGACTCCAACAACCATTCCAGCTTATAAACACAACAGCCTTGGAAAAAAAAAATACTACAGTGCAAGTACCTACATGGACAAGTGATTTTGCATTTTCATGATAAATCTGGCTGTGCTTAAGACAGGATCCCCATATTCCACAACCCTCCTAAAATAAATCGACACCAAACTGAACACAATCAGAACAGCATACAATTCGCAGTCAAACCGCTAAAATACTAATACCAGTGAACAGCTATGGCTATTCATTTGGTTCTTCTACGGCATCTAAGAACTTCAAATGCAACCAGCAGCAACCAAAAAAAATATATATTGAAGAGCCATCTTGGATGGTATATGAACTTTACACAGGAATAAAATTACTAGGTGATACTGTTTCAGTTTACCGCAACAAGCAATAAAGCACGAAAATTTGGCGTTCAAGAAGGCACCTCGGGGCTCCAAAGGTGAGATAAACCAATCTACTAACGTCACCCCCTCTTCTTCCCCCCCCCCCCCAAAAAAAAAAAAAACGTCACCCCCTCCCACCCCGGATAACCCTAATCCACCAGAGGCAAAGCCTAGCGAGCCGAACCACCATCGTCACCGTCGCGATTACGGACCGACATAGGACGCCCACATCGCGCCAATACAGCGTCGCGGGGAAACCCTAGGGTCGGGCGGGGGGAACTCACCCGCTTGAGCTCCTTCTTCCGCTGCTGCTTGCGGAAGGCGTCGGTGGGGTTCATGACCTTCCCCCCCTTGGTCGTCTTCATCTTGCCCTCCTCCTCCTTGCCAACTCTCGCCCTCCGGCGATGGACGACGGCGGCGGCGAGCGGAGGGCGTCCGTTGTGGGATCCGCCGCGATGGCTCGGGTCCGGATGCTCGCGTCCGGGGTTACGATGCCGTGGCTGGCTGACCACCTCTGGAGGGAAGAATCGGTGGACTCGATTAATCAAAGCCCAAACGAACCGCCTTTGTGTTGCTGGCCCGCCCGGCCCGCGCAATTAATCTACGTGCACCAGTCGAGGCCCAGCCCACCAACAAGAGGGGCTTTGCTGCCCAGGATGGAAACGGTTGCCCCGCCTTACTTACTTAAAGCCCAGTGATCTGAGGTTTCTGGATTTGAATTCGAGTCTTGTCTCCGAACCAGGATGAAATCGGCTTACCACATTGAATACGTGTACGGGTTCGGATTACAAATAAAATACTATTTATTTTGATTTTTTTATATTAAAATATTCCTGCTTTTCTAAAAATACGCTTATCAGGACTTAGCTATAGTGTTTTTCTAGAGCTACAATGCTTTTTCCTTCAATATGAACACACCTTAAAAGTTACATTAAAATAAGCTGAGTTGAGTTTAGTACATACTCTCTAATTCATTTGACTTATTTTAACAAATTTGGATGCTCATTTTATTCAAAATATTTGTATAAACATAGTAAAATTTTAAGTTGTTTTTGAGAACTAGAAGGTGCGCTTATTTCGGTTGGCTGCAGTTGCCTCTAGCTTGGCAGCTGCAGCCTACCAAGAAAAGCTACAAGCCGAACACGTTTAAATTCCAGCGTCCCGCCGCAACCAAACCAACGAAACAACCCAGATTCCATACCATGGACGCGTTTGTATAGGGTTGCTAAATATTAGCACCCCAAATTAGCACATTGAATCTAAACATGGGTGCTAATTGGGCTCCAAAATGAATTAGCACCCGTAGGATATGTGGACAGCCCAAGAGGCTCTAAGGCTCGTGGTTGTCAGACATCCCATTCACTCCCCTCGGAAGTCGCATCAAACCAACAAAATAACCTAGATTCCAGACCATGGGCCTTAGAGCCTCTTGGGTTGTCCACGCCAAGCCCCCCAAGTCGCAATCAAACCAACAAAACAACCCAGATTCTAGACCATAGGCGTGTGTTTGATATTAGCACCCCACTTTAGCCCCCAAACTAGCACATTGGATCCGAACATGGGTGCTAATTGGGCTCCACAATGAATTAGCACCTTTAGATCTGTGACAGCCCAAGAGACTCTAATTGAGGCTAAAATCCACGTGGGGCCCATGCTCCCTATCATTTCTGAAAAAATCACACCCCATTGCCCTGCCTCGCTACCCTATCCTCTTCCCCCAACGCGTACCGCACCGCCGCCGCGTGAAGCCTCCTCGCCACCGCCTGTAGCTATCAGAGGTCGCCAAGGCCATGTTGGGCATGCAGTGCCGCCAATCCGCCATCCTCTCCCACCGCGCCCGCGACAATTTTCCCCCACTACGCTGCTCGATCCGCTACGCCACCGCTCATCCCCATCCGCATCCTACTTTTGGAGTAACATGTAATATTCCATTGTGATCTGGTGACATGTATGAAATTTTGGAGTTGAATGAACATGTAATTTGTTGGCGTGATCCGGTGAGATAATTTGTTGGTGTGATCCGTGGCGGCGCTGCTCATCGCCGTCGTGGGCAAGTATAGCCTGATCAAATAACGTATTTGATCAGGCTATAATTGCCCACGACGACGATGAGCAGCGCCGCCTAGAGATGGCAATGGGTACATACCCACTAGGTAGTGTTATTCCATACCCGCACCCGTTAACCTAAAATCTATCGTTAAAATACCCATAACCATATGCGGGTACAACTTTTTACCTATACCAACACCCATGCAGGTATTTTACTCGTCGGGTTACCGTACCTGATAACATACCCACTGTAACTCATTTAAATCATGAATATAGCACATATAAGAATGATACACCAACTAATTTATAGTAAATAGAATAGACAACAAACAATTCTTAACCAATTAATAGTCTAATGGACCAAAAGATCACTAATAACATGCAAGTTTATTCATTTAACTTATATTATAGCCGGTATGTTTTACTATGGTAGTATGTAGCGGCACCCGCTTGCCCATTAGGTAGATGATTTTACCCATTAGTACATCCGCGAGTAACAATATCTTCCCATATCCGCCTCTGTATCGGGTAAAACCCCTCAGGTACCTAGGTTTCAGGTACCCATTGCCATCTGCAGCGCCGTCGTGGCTAGTAGGTGGAGAGCTCTTGTGGACATGTTTTGGAATCTGGGTTGTTTCGTCGGTTTGGTTGCGACTTGCATGAGGACATGTCATGGAACGGGATACTGAAATTTAAATGTGTTTAGCTGATAGCTTTTCTTGGCAGCCCGGAGCTTGCAGCGCGCAGCTGCCAAGATTCTAGATAGAGGTAGGTGTAGCCTACAACTGCATCTGCAGCTATAGCTACAGCCAGCCGGAATAAGCATAGCCGAATGAGTTCTTGTATTCATACAACAAATCTTAACAATGGTATTTTATACAAGTTTTTAAAATAAGATGAATGGTCAAACTTAGGGTAGAAATTGAAGTGCTTAAACCACAAAATGCACCTCCAACATTGACAGCTGGTAAACAACATTGTCAGAGGTGTGAACTCGGCACGTAACGACCGCACCGGGCAGGCACCGAGGTACGCCGCGGCCTGCTCGTACGCGTCCCAGCGAGCGCCCCCGTCCCCTCGCCGCCGTCGTACTCGGCGACGGTGACGGTGTGAGGCAGGGGTCCACTGCGTGACGATGGTTGGTTGATCGGTGTGCTGATGATCACGCGACTGCCATTCTGCCAAGAACGCAGAGTTCGTTGCGACGATGGACCATGGACCGGTCAGTCATAGCAGGGCGGGCAGGGCCCTTTTAGATTTTAGACCGTGAAAAAGATTTTAAGAATCGTTGCACTTGAGTTCGTTCGAAATGTGTTTTACGTGAGCTAGGAGCCTAGGACCTTCCAAACTACTACTCCATCTGTGAAAAGGATTTTTTTTTAAGAATCGTTGCACTTGACTACTTGAGTATATTCTATTTTCACTGCACCTAACAAGTTTCCAAGTATTTATTAACTTTGTTAGCTAAGCTGAAGAGATTGACAAGATATATCCCTCCGCCAAATTTCATTGCAGAACTCAACTTAATATAAAAGGTAAAATTTTTAAATTAGTAATATACAAACAGATTTATGAAAAAGAATGCAAAAACGCAAATTTATGAATTTCAAATATTTTTTTATAAAATATTGGTGATATTTGTTCTTACACTTGTTTTTTGCCCCACAAACCAAAATCCAATCATCATGTAAAAATGTGCCATCTTCTCCAACAAAGAAAGTTTATATTAATACGCACTAAATTACATGCAAGAACTCCAAGGAGGACGACAATTATGCCATGCTATTGCTATTTCAAATAGGAAACGACCCTCATCACTTCATGTGAGCTTGAAAGCAAGAGGACCCACATTCTGACAGCTTCCTGCTGTTCTTCCATGTTTTGCATTGCATCTACATATGACATATCCCCTTCCCTGTTTAGCTCACCAGTCACTGTCCATACTCCACACGCCACAGCCACAGCAGAGCAGAGGCAGCTTGGCTGGCTCGCCGCCGAGCCCGAGAGTGCGAGCCATGAAGAAGAAACCGGCGCCGCCTGGGACGGTGGTGGAGCGTCCTGCAGCAGCTCGGTGGTCCATCCGGTGGGCGCTCACCAGCGGCGCGGAGTTCGTGTGGAAAACCTTGGCGCTCCCCTGCCTCCTCAAGACGCTCAGCGGCCAGCTTGACCAGCTCGCCGGCGCCTTCCTCCGCCGCCACGCGCGGCGGCTCGCCGGCACCGTTACCATCACCGTCGCCGAGCACGACGGCGGCGGCGAGGGGACGACGATGAAGCAGCGCTCCGAAGCCTACGAGCAGGCCAAGGCCTACCTCAGCCACCGCTGCTCCCTCGGCGCGCGGGCCCTCCTCGCCGCCGGCGGTGACCGCGGCGTCGTGCTCGGCCTCGTCGACGGCGAGGAGGTCTCCGACGAGTTCCGCGGCGCCACCGTGTGGTGGAGCTCCGTCGTCCCAGCTCCCCGCCGCGATGATAACAACCGCCACGACGCCGGCGGCGGCCGCACGTACCGGCTCGTGTTCCACCACCGCCACCGCGACCTCGTCGTCGGCGAGTACCTCCTCCCATGTCTACCGCGAGGGCCGCGCCATCATCGTCGCCAACCGCCGCCGGAAGCTCTTCACCAACGCCAAGGGCCTCGTGTGGGGCTGGGGGTCGTCGGTGTGGAGCCACGTGGCGTTGGAGCACCCGTCGACGTTCGACACGCTGGCCATGGACCCGGCGAGGAAGAAGGAGATCATGGACGACCTCGACGCCTTCCGCGCCGGCAAGGATTACTACGCGCGCGTCGGCAAGGCGTGGAAGCGAGGGTACCTCCTGTACGGCCCGCCGGGCACCGGCAAGTCCTCCATGATCGCCGCCATGGCCAACTACCTCGACTACCACATCTACGACATCGAGCTCACCTCCGTGTCCACCAACACCGACCTCCGCCGCATGTTCATCGAGACGATGAGCAAGTCCATCATCGTCATCGAGGACATCGACTGCTCCCTCGACCTCACCGGCAAGCGCGGCACCACCACCGACGCGACCAAGAAGAAGAAGACGAAGACGAAGACGAAGAAGAAGAGTGACAAGGATGGATCCGGAACGACATCGGCGGCGAGGAAGCTGACGCTCTCCGGCGTGCTCAACTTCATCGACGGGCTCTGGTCGGCGTGCGGCGGCGAGAGGATCATCGTGTTCACCACCAACCACGTCGACAAGCTCGACCCGGCGCTGATACGGAGCGGGCGCATGGACAAGCACATCGTGATGTCCTACTGCTGCTTCGAGTCCTTCAAGTTCCTCGCCAGGAACTACCTCGACGTCGACGCACACCACCTGTTCGACGCCGTGGCGGCGCTGCTGAAGGAGGTGGACATCACCCCCGCCGACGTCGCCGAGCTCCTGACGCCCAAGCAGCGCGCCGCCGCCGGCGAGGACGCCGACTCGTGCCTCGCCGCGCTGGTGGAGGCGCTCCAGAAGGCCAAGGAGGAGGAGGCGGCGAAGAGGAAGGCCAAAGAGGAGGCGGTGCAGGCGAACAAGGCTGGAGAGAAGAAGGGGAAGGAGGAGGTGGTGGAGGTGGCCGATGACGTTGGCGCCGGCGATGGCGATGGCAGTGTGCTGCTCCAGGAGGATGTCGTCGCTGAGCTCATGACGCCCAAGTGTGCCGACGACGACGAGGGTCGTTCCTGCCTTGACGGTCCGGTGGAGATGCTGCCGGAGGCCAAGGAGACGGCCATGGCGGCGGCTAAGAACGCCATCTCCGACAAGGAGGTAGTAAAGGACTACTAGATCGTGATGGCTAATACTCAAGTTTAGACCTTTTACAGTGTTGTTTAGTTGCATCTTGTCTTATGTTCGTAGCTGTTGATGTTTGGAGTTGCATTTCAAAATCTCAAGTGATGTGCTTTAGTGACTTTAATTTAACCTGATCTATCTTTATTTTCCAAAATTAATCTTGTTTTGTGCTCTGGTTAATTACTTCTTTCTTTGGCAACTCTGCTCTGCTCTCTGCATCCGCGACAGTGGATCGAATTTCACGTAAAATGCCTCAAGTAAAAATTTGGCATTGCCTGTGCATCTGTTGTCGTGCAGGCGTCTTGTGTTGTTGATGGATGTGCAGCGCAGACGAGTGAGGCGTACCATGTGATCGAAACATTGCAGTGCTCAGACGAGTGAGGCGTACCATGTGATCGAAACATTGCAGTGCGCGATTGCATGGATTGCACTGTCCTCTGAACTCTCAAGAACGGCAGCATCTCTCTGTGCTTGTGGCAGGCAAGAGATCAAGGGTTCAGAAAAAGCGTGGCTTAGAACAGCACTAAAGATGCTGCATTCTGCTTTCTGGTTTTCTTGTTAGGAGGATGCATGGACGAATCAATATCATGCATGGTAGGCGCCAATACATTTGTACTCCCTCCATTCCAAATTATTACTCATCCTGAGTGCCATTCTGAGTGTCTAAGTTCATGACATCTTCTATGAATCCAGACATATATTTGTCTAAATTTATAGCATTTTTAATAAATATAGTAAAAAACCAGGATGACTAATGATTTGGAACGGAGAGAGTAGTACTTTATATATAGAGTTATAGACCGTGAAACTGTTCCACGAATCATCCGTACTTGAGACTATACATCTCGCATAAAACAATAAGAATTCCCGGATGGCCAGAAAGCAACAGCACCAGCTCTAGAACCAGTTGAAGCCATGCGTCCACAACACCAGTTCACCACCCATGTCTCCTCATCGGTACATTGCCTTTGTCTGATCAGAAACAGAATAGCAGAGCCAGAGTATAGCACTGGTACAGAACAAATGCAACGCTTACTCCAACATGGATTGCATCTATGAATTCAAGGAATGATGGAGATGCAGATAAACAACATATATTGCTATCAAAGGCTTAATCCTAATGCTGTTCATCCTCCGGTACCTCTTCGTGTGGTGCTGGACGCAGCGAATGGCGCCACCGGACTTCTGCAGAACATTCACCAGGCCTGCCATCTTTTGTACCATCCTATTGTTGAGATAGCAATTTGAGTACAATTTTGGAGACACCTATACATGCAAAAAAATAGTTTAGATTTTTTTTTAGATTTAGGAATAAAATTCTGATCTTGAGAACGTTTACTAGCGAACGTCTACAGCCAATTAGTCAGACTACGAGATGACCAAGTAATTGTAATACCCCCTCCTTTCCAAAATTACTGGCAAAACGCACGTGCGACACGGACACAATATCAAGAATATAGCTGACGTATAAGGAACTGGAGCAGCAAGAAAAATATTTAATATATTATAGAAATATTCTCGAACTTACAGTTTCGATGGGTGTGTACAGTCTGTTGGACTCTGCTAGCGTCTGCGTGTAGATCTAGAATAGAAATGTGTGTTCTATGTGTGTGTGCATGTGCGCATGACTGTGTGTGTGTGTGTACTCGTTAAATCCTATAGCTAGGAATGGAATAGGATGGAGGGTTAGGAGTATACCATCCCGGGTCGAGGTATTGGATGGCTCGCTTGATGCCATGGCACGTTCGTCGGTGATGCTCTGCGCTAGGGCAGCGACGGTCGGTGTAGAGGAAGAAGCTGTAGCTCGACGTAGTAGATCTCGACGACCTTCAGGGCGCCACCGGCTTTGTCCAGGAACGGCGGTGAAGGGCGTGGTGGAACTTCCCGCCTCCGTGGCGCTAACCCTCTAGATCGGACTAGGGTATGAGTGTAGGTGGAGTTAGATCTCAGTCAACTTGGTGATCCGAGCCGTGGCCCCCACCCCCTCTCTATATAGCGCTGGCGACAGGGGCCCACCAACCATTAGGGTTGGGCGCCCCCGATCAGGGCGCGGATCAAGGCCCAAAGGCCTTTGGGCCTTTAGGGTTTAGGAGATCAACCTAACAATCTCCCCCTTGATCTCACTCTATATCTTATTTTCTTTTCCAGTATATCTTTCATCTCATCTTAGATTTATGTACAGAGCTTATCTCATCGTCACGATTCTTTATCGATAGAATCAATAGCCACCGTACACGCCTCTAGTCAGAAACGAATTCTTATATCTTATCGGGCCTTCTAATCCAGGAATCATAGGCTTTCCCTTAAACCCATACCGGCTAAGTGTTCCTTGAACACATTGGGTGGTAGGCCTTTCGTAAGCGGATCCGCAAGCATATTCTTTGATCTCATATGCTCGAGACTGATGGTGTGATCCTGGATTCTATCTTTTATCGAATAAAATCTTACTTGTATCGGCTTGGTGGCCGTACTTCTTTTGTTGTTGTGGGCATAGAATACTGCAGGCTGGTTATCGCAGTACATCTTTAATGGTCTTTCTATGCTATCCACAATTCGTAAATCGGGTACGAATTTCTTTAGCCATTCTACCTGCGTCGAGGCCTCATAACATGCTATAAACTCAGCATACATCGTTGATGATGCTGTAACTGGTTGCTTTGAGCTTCTCCATGAAATAGCTCCTTCAGCAAGCATGAAGATGTATCCTGTCGTGGATTTTCTATCATCTTCATCTCCAGCATAATCTGCATCCGCATACCCTTTAATCTCTAGGGAATCAGATCTTCTGTAAGTCAGCATGAGACCTTTCGTGCCTTGTACATAACGGAAAGCTTTCTTTACCAGTTTCCAATGTTCTATTCCTGGTTCTTCTTGATATCTGCTTAGCACGTTTGTGACAAAAGCTAAGTCAGGGCGAGTACACGTCTGTGCATAAGACAAGCTCCCAAGAGCCGAAGAATACGGTACCGCTTTCATCTGTTGTCTTTCATATTCATTCTGGGGACATTGGAATTTCCCAAATCTATCACCCTTGACTATCGGAGCAGGATTAGAATTACTTTTCTGCATATTATATCTTTCTAAAATCTTTTCTAGGTATGTCTTCTGTGACAATCCTAGAACCCCATTTCTTCTGTCTCGATGAATCTCGATTCCTAAAACAAAGGAAGCTTCACCGAGATCTTTCATATCAAAGTTAGAGGACAGGAATTTCTTTGTTTCTAGTAAAAGACTAATATCACTACTTGCTAGTAGGATATCGTCCACATACAGTACAAGAAAAAATATATTTCCCTTTCTTGAACTTTGCGAATACGCAATTGTCCTCAATATTCTCTTTAAACCCAAATTTCTTTATCGTTTCGTTAAACTTCAAGTACCACTGTCTTGAAGATTGTCTCAATCCATAAATGGATTTCTTAAGATGACATCCCATGTGTTCTTTTCCTTTCACAGCAAAACCCTTAGGTTGCGCCATGTAAATATTTTCTTCTAGATCCCCATTTAGGAATGCCGTCTTTACATCCATTTGATGTAGTTCTAGATTATAATGAGCTACTAGAGCCATCATAATTCTAAAAGAATCTTTACAAGAGACTGGTGAAAACGTCTCGTTGTAATCTATACCTTCCTTCTGAGTGTATCCTTTAGCCACGAGCCTAGCTTTATATCTTTCTATATTCCCTTTGGAGTCACGTTTAGTCTTGTAGACCCATTTACAGCCTACTGTTTTGGCTCCTTCAGGAATTTCTACTAAGTCCCAAACTCCATTGGAACTCATCGATTGCATTTCATCTTCCATAGCCTTAAGCCACTTGGATGAATGCTCACTTCTCATGGCAGCTTCGAATGTGGTGGGATCATCCTCCATCCAAAACTCTTCTATTTCATACACTTCATAGTCATCTGGGATTGCTGTCCTTCTGATTCTTTGAGACCTTCTAAGGGCCTCATTATTTGGTACGTTTTCTATTGGAGGCTGATGCTGCTCCCCCTGATCTGCGGCGATATTATCTATAGGATCCTGAAGGACAGGTTCCATGTTATCATTCTGTATTGCCACAGGAGGGAACAACTCAGGGACTGACACTGAGGGTGCAGCCACAGTCGGTAGTGAGAAAAATGGCTCTTGGATCATTGGAGTGGGCGCACATACCCGCTTCTCCTCAAGATTAATCTTTCTAACTACCGTGCCCCCCCGAATCATTTCTTCTTCTAGGAAGGCAGCATGTCTTGTTTCCACAAATTTTGTGAATCTGTCTGGACAATAGAAACGATATCCTTTTGACTTCTCTGTGTAGCCAATAAAATGGCAACCCACTGTCTTAGGATCTAGTTTACCAATGTTTGGGTTAAATATCTTTGCCTCGGCAGGACTCCCCCACACCTTTAGGTGATTCAGTGAGGGTTTTCTGCCTGTCCACAGTTCATACGGTGTTTTAGGCACCGCCTTACTGGGAACTCTGTTGAGAATATAGATGGCGGTTTTTAAGGCCTCCATCCACAGACTCTCTGGCAGTGTGGAATAGCCTAACATACTTCGTACCATGTCCATCAAGGTACGATTTCTTCTTTCGGCTACTCCATTCTGTTGTGGGTCGCCCGGCATTGAATACTGGGCAACAATTCCTTGTTCCTGTAGAAACCTTGCAAAAGGTCCTGGAACTTGTCCGTATGGGGTATGCCGACCATAGTATTCCCCTCCACGGTCGGATCTTACTATCTTAATCTTTAAATTGTGTTGATTTTCTACTTCAGCTTTGAATATTTTAAATTTATCCAACGCTTCTGATTTTTCTTTAATCGGATAGATATATCCATAACGGGAATAATCATCTGTAAAAGTTATGAATGAGTCATAACCATCTATGCTTGTAACAGGGAACGGACCGCAGATATCTGTGTGAATTATTTCTAATTTACCTGCGCTGTGTTCCGCATGTTTTCTGGTTATCTTTATATATTTCGCTTTTATGCATTCAATGCATTTATCTAAGTCTGAGAACTCTAGCGGAGGAAGTATTTCATTCTTAACCAGCCTTTCTATTCTCCCCCTCGAAATGTGGCCTAAGCGACAGTGCCACAATTTCGATGACATACTCTGAGTTCTCTTTCTTTTTCTGTTGGTGGGTATTGCTTCTTTTACATTCACATCACAAATAGCATTCACACATTCACGAAGTGATAGTAAATATAAATCATTCTTCAAATAAGCAATAGAAACAATCAAATCATTGTACTCTATTACACACTGGCCGTTTCCAAAACGGCATTCAAAACCATCATTATCAAGTTTTGACACACTAATCAAGTTCCTTTTAACAGAAGGAACAAAGAAAACATCTCTGAGAGCTCAGCGAGAGCGTCGCCGGCTCCTCTGTGCCGGCGTGCCTCGACGTCTGCGCCGCCGCGCCATGGTTGTGACCATGGCCGGGGCTTTCTTCTTCTCCTCCCCCACTCTTTTCTTCCCGACGGCTGTCAAGAGGGAGCTCTGCCGCGGGACCCCTCGCCGGCGTGCGCGCTCACCGAGAGGTGAACGCGCCGCCGTCGAGCGGTTCTGTGGTGGAGCTCTGTGCGCGCTAGCGCACCGGCGTCCCGGTGGCTAGACGCTTCTACGTGCGCGCGCAGAGGCCGGCGTCCCGGCATCGTGGCGCTTCTGTGAGTTTCTTTTTTTTTTTTTGTTGGATCTGTGTGAGGGAATGGTAGATCTGTGAACTAGGGTTGTAGATCTGGGGTTTGGAGAAGTGGATCTATGGTTATCGATTGGATTTGGTTCTGGAGTGTTGGATCTAGGGTTTCTGATTGTGGATCTAGGGTTAGGGTTTCGGGTTTGGTACTGTTCTCTTGATTTCTTGCGAAAACCTTCTCTTTTCTCTAGATCTACACTAGATCTATGCTAATGTAGGCGACTGATACCAATTGTTGGACTCTGCTAGCGTCTGCGTGTAGATCTAGAATAGAAATGTGTGTTCTATGTGTGTGTGCATGTGCGCATGACTGTGTGTGTGTGTGTACTCGTTAAATCCTATAGCTAGGAATGGAATAGGATGGAGGGTTAGGAGTATACCATCCCGGGTCGAGGTATTGGATGGCTCGCTTGATGCCATGGCACGTTCGTCGGTGATGCTCTGCGCTAGGGCAGCGACGGTCGGTGTAGAGGAAGAAGCTGTAGCTCGACGTAGTAGATCTCGACGACCTTCAGGGCGCCACCGGCTTTGTCCAGGAACGGCGGTGAAGGGCGTGGTGGAACTTCCCGCCTCCGTGGCGCTAACCCTCTAGATCGGACTAGGGTATGAGTGTAGGTGGAGTTAGATCTCAGTCAACTTGGTGATCCGAGCCGTGGCCCCCACCCCCTCTCTATATAGCGCTGGCGACAGGGGCCCACCAACCATTAGGGTTGGGCGCCCCCGATCAGGGCGCGGATCAAGGCCCAAAGGCCTTTGGGCCTTTAGGGTTTAGGAGATCAACCTAACACAGTCTTCCATATCCCTTGACTCTTACAAACGGATTCAATGTAAGAAAAATCTGTATGTGTTTGGTTTGTGATCTAAGTACCCCCAAGTTTGCCGAGCCAAAAATTAGCACATTTGACCAAATTTTGCCACTGTTTGGTTGGGTGAGGTGAGGTACCAAATTTTTGTTTGGTGGCCTTTCTCCGTTCATCTTGGAGGCTAAAGCCATGGCACAAACTCGGCGACCAAAATTTGCTTGGTTATAAACATGGTGATCATCATTGGACGTGCTGGATACCAAGGTTGGATCTTACAAAATTACTCGGTATGAAATGCCACCACAATAATGAGTCTACCTTTTCGAAAAATCTCGAGTTAGTTCGAGCGAGAAAAATTAGGAGGGGAGAAATTGTGCGCCACAAATCTTGAGTTAGCTGACTGAGACGTTACTGGTAAAGTGTGAAAGAACAGTGATAGGAATAGGATAGGCTGACGACTAGTTGCAAAGACAGCAGGCGTCAACGCTACTAGCCAAGTGCCCAAGTCCAACTGAATTTCCCCTAGTCAGTGCATCGACAAAATGAATCGACGTGCTTTCTTCTAATTTTTTTTAGAATAAACTGATGCCTTGACGTTCAACTAATTTACAAGAAAACAGTCAATTTCAATTCAAACTTAAACACAGTTGAAACAGTGATAACTTTCACTATCCAACCATTAAAAAAAAATCTGATTCATGCTCGTTGATGTTGCAAACACTAATTTTGTATGTTGCAAAAATGTTTTCTAGATTTTTTTTGAGAATAAAAGTGTTTTCTAGATGCTCAGCAGCTTTGTTTCAATGTTGCAAGGACCACCCGATGGAAAACATCCTCATCGGACGTCTGAGCTCTAGCACCACCGTTTCACATATTCTATTACCATACAAACAAGAAGGGTTTTAAGAGCTCCATATAGTCACATTTTAAATCTATATGAGTCCTTTTCTAAAAAATTCAGTATGAGAGAGGGGAGAAATAAGTCTTTTAATGAAAACGACAAAGTTGATCAGGACTGCACAGACAAACACGGCAGCTTGGTGACTGGTGAAGAATAAGAATGCCGTCCGTTGGCTTTTCTTCATCCTGTAACTTCAAGGGCGACCATTTCTTCTTCGATCCGGCCATTTATACGGTCGTAGGAGCTTGCTTGATTAGCACCGTACCGTCACGGCAGCCGACGACCATACCATGGCCGAGGCAAGCAAGGCGGCCGTCGTGCCGTGGCGGCAGTGGGCGTTCGCCAACTTCACCTCCCTCTGGTTCGTCCTCGCTCCACTGGCATCCCTTCTCGCCGCCTACGCGCCACGCCGCCTCTTCCAGACCTACTTCAACCTCTTCCTCCGCCGCCGCGTCCTCAACGTCGTCGACCCCTACGCCACCATCGACATCTCCGATACGAGCTCAGACGTTCGCTACTCACGCTACGGCCGCGTCTCCGACACCGACACCACCTACGAGGAGGTCAAGGCGTACCTGAGCGAGGCGTGCCTGCAGCAGGAGGACGCCCGGGAGCTCCGCGCCGAGGGCGCCAAGGACGGCGACGCCCTCGTCGTCGCCATCCGCGACGGACGGCCAGGACGTCGCCGACGAGTTCCGGGGCGCCTCGCTCTGGTGGTCCTCCGTCGTCGAGGACGACGTGCGCGACGGCTTCAAGGAGAAGCGCCGCTTCCACCGCCTGACGTTCCACCTCCGCCACCGCCGGCTCGTCGTCGACGAGTACCTTCCCCATGTCCGCCGCCAGGGACGCCAGATCCTCTTCACCAACCGCCGCGCTCTACACCAACAGCAAGTCACGCGACGCCTAGTACGTACTCTTTTTTTTTTTAGGAACTACGTACTCTGTTCTATCGTGGACGATGTTCATTTTTTATTTTCGTTGATCTCGATTCAATCCAAGCAGTAGCTACGATTACAAGGCTTGGAGCTACATCGACTTCGATCACCCGACGACGTTCGACACGCTGGCCATGGATCGAGCCAAGAAGAAAGAAATCATGGACGACCTCGACGCGTTCAGGAACAACAAGGAATTCTACCGGCGCACCGGCAAGCCGTGGAAGCGAGGGTACCTTCTCTACGGCCCGCCGGGCACCGGCAAGTCCACCATGGTCGCCGCCATGGCCAACTACCTCGACTACGACATCTACGACGTCGAGCTCACCGTCGTGAAAAGCAACACCGACCTCCGGAAGCTCCTCATCGAGACGACCAGCAAGTCCATCGTCGTCATCGAGGACATCGACTGCACCCTCGACCTCACCAGCGACCGCTCCAAGCAGCAGGGTCGTCGTCCCAAGAACGACAGGTATGACGACGACAAGGACCGCAGCATGGTGACGCTCTCGGGCCTGCTCAACTTCATCGACGGGCTATGGTCGGCGTGCGGCGGCGAGCGGATCGTCGTGTTCACCACCAACCACGCCGACAAGCTCGATCCGGCGTTGATCCGTCGAGGAAGGATGGACATGCACATCGAGATGTCTTACTGCGGCTTCGAGGCGTTCCAGACGCTCGCCAAGAATTACCTCGACATTGATGGCCACGAGCTGTTCGGTAACGTCGAGGAGATACTGAAGGAGGCGAAGCTCACGCCGGCCGACGTCGCCGAGTGCCTCATGAAGGCCAAGCGCGCTGCTGGCTCCGGCGAGCCTTCTACGTGCATGCAGGTTTTGGTTCGGGAGCTGGAGAAGAGGGCAGAGGAGAAAGCAAAGGCCGAGGCGGAGGCAGAGGCCAAGGCAAGGGCTGAGGCAGAGGCGGCAATGGCGGAGGCAGATGCGACGGAGATGGACCCTGATAACTCACGGGAAGATCGCCAAGACGACGCATGAACATTCTGAAGATAAGCGACAATGAAGAAGTGCACTAGATCTTTGTGGTACGTAAGATGCGTGCTGAGATTAATGTCCAAGGACATCATCTATATTAATCTTTCAAAAAAAATCATCTAGGAATAGACACTCCCTAATCTTTTCTATTTGGTTGAGTAGAAATGATGCTGTTTTAAAAGAACCAACTCTAGTTCTATCTTGCTGCAACCTGGATCATCCAGAGGGACTAATATTGGATCAAGTACCGGTCACTGCTTTCTAAAAGAAAGAGATAAATGCTTTGAAGGAGAATTTCTGCAACCTGGATCATGCAGCTTTTCAACGAGTTTGGGTGGAGATTCAGAAATAGGATAGGAGCTAAGCCTTTTATCCGGTGTTAGCTGTTTCCTTTGTATTACCTGGTCATCTCTGTGTCTGTGGTGGTCTGAGTACTATTTGCGTATGTTATTTGTGGTGGTCTAAGTACTGCTTTTCTGCTCATAGACATTCACTTATGACCCGTATGAATTTTAATGCCGGAATTTTATTCCTAAATCTAAAAAAAAACTAATTTCTTAGGTGTCTCCAAAATTGTAGTCAGATTGCTATCTCACCAATAGACCAGTACAAAAGTTGGCATGCCTGCGGAAGTCCGGTGGCAACATTTTAGGCCTTTGCAATGGTTTTTTTTTTGAGAAGTCACTGGGGCGACGAAAAGTCCCACATGAATTTCATTAACCACTGATGCTGGCTAGCCGGTAATGACCAGAACAACATGAGCAAGAGGGAATAACCTTAGAGTATAACATAGAAGGAGAAGTAGCTAACAATATTCAGGGACAAGCATGACACTATCGAAGACAACCATCAATCATCGATTAGCGTTGCCACCACCGAACAACGTACTCGCCAATTACAATAATTCTTGCCTATAATTCTTCCCTATTTTCTTGTTCATGCGTCCTAACACTACTAGACATATGGGCTCTAGTATCGGTACCACATTTCCGGTACTAGTGGGGGAGCCATTTAGTATCGGTTGTGTAAACCGGTACTAAATGCACACCCACCACAAAAAAGAAACAACCCGAAACCCTCGTGTGCCCATGGGGTTTAGAATCCACGACCTCCAGACTCACACGTAGCGCCCACTACCATCCCACCCCATAGAACACATGTGACTGAGTGGGGGAATGCTATCCTTCTGAAGTAATCCACGCTGGACCACCTATCTCTTACCTCCTATCTCCACCTTCTTCTTCCTCCCACCTCTCTCTCTCTCCGCACCACCTACGACCACCGCCCATCCCTGCCGCCACTCCTCCGGCGCGTGCACACCGTCTCCTCTGCTGAGCCAGCCGGCCATCGTCAGGCCTCCTTGTAGGTTCGGCGATGAGCACCCCCTCCATCGGTGACTCCAAAACCCTAACCTTGCCGGAATCTTTGCTGGAGTTGGAGAAGGAAGGGAGGATGGAGAGATGAAGCTTTAGCTTTTTGGGTGACTTATGGATTGCAAAATCTAAGACAACTTACAAGGAATATGATAGGCTCATTGAAACAAATGTTATTTTTCAAAAATTTGGTACAATTTAATAAGTTTCCAAGGAATATTAAAGAAGAACATTTGTAGGCCATTTATTATTTTTTGGAACTAGCATTGTGCCCATGATTTTCTACGGATCGGGTGGCGGCGAGCGCAGGCAGTGGCGGTGAGCAGCAACAACGTGGGGTAGCATATGAGTAGGCTAGTGCTTGTGTATGGATCAAACGGGGGACACCGTTTGTAAAAATCTTTGTGGAAGATATGTAGGCAAATTTTTTGTGGAAGATTGATAACAAATCCAAAACCAAATTGGGTAATTTTTTGTCCAACCCACTAATCTCACTTTCGCATTGGCCAAAGGCCCACAACCTAGACCTCAACCTTCAATCTGCGAGCAGTCTAATTATCTCGTCTGTCTATGTTCACCTACGCTTATCACATCAGTTAAGATCAAACCAATGACTTAGGTCGGGTGCAGCTGAAAAGGGAGAGACGAAAGGGGGACGCGACACTGTTTTGATGGAACGGGAAAAATTCCTAAAAGAAAAAAAATAGAAACACACTTATTCGATGTGCACCGTTTTTGACCGAAAGGAAAAATGAAACAACAAAAAGGAAATCAGGATTTGACGGAATGGAAAAACCGAAGGAGAAAAAAAAATCAGAAACTTGACTACGGAAGGGAAATTTTTTAACTGAAGGAAAAAACGAAAACAACAAAAGAAGGCCAAAAAATCGGAAAGGGGGAGGCAGAGGGGGAGGGGAGCGGTCGCGAGAGAGGAGTGAACAGCAAATATGTTCTTAGACTTTTTATTTGACCTTCACGTGGCGCGATAGGCTAGTGTTGACTTATAGGCATGCTTCTTCCTATGTTCTGACAAAGCATGATCTATTTTGCATACCATTTTCCTAACTATATTTTGATTATATCTGGGAACTATTATATGGTATGAAACTACCACATGCTACTTCTCTATCGATACATTATTTTGTGTGCAATGCTGAAGAAAGATACTAATCACCGGCACACATTTTTCAAAACATAGTATATTGTCGCTAAAAGAAAAGAAGTTACTTAAATATTGGAATAAATTAAGAAAAAATAATAGTTGTTTTAGAATTACACAGACAACGCACACGCCCAACATGCACGCACAGTCACCCATATGAACACACGTACACAAATCTTACCCCTATGAGCTCCTCTGAAGGACTACATCGGCAGATCCCGATATTCACGAAGACACCACATGTGTCTCGCAAATAACGGGGACGTCGCCTACCACTGAATGTATAGTGTCGGAAATCCTGGAATAAATCTAAGACAATGCAAGCACTAGCGCTAAGTCGAGCAATTGAATCCTGGTTGGTAGATTCCGCCACAAGAAACCAAACCAACTGATTTATGATAAGTCGCAAAAAATTACTAGCTTGTATCGTCTATCAGCTATACTAGATCGAAGCCATGCGTATCATCCATCTATTAATGTCGTAGTAAGGATAGTGAGGAAAAGAGAACCTTAATTAATGCATGTCCCACTGCGAGCAATAGAACATGAAGAAACTTTGGTCATAATTAGTTTATATCCTTTTTTTGCGGTTAATTAATCCTTAGTACTTTATTCGGAGCATTTTGATTAAACGTAGCTTTATTTTTTTCCTGGAATTGATCGTAGCATCATCTAGCTGGTAATAAGGGTAAGCTAAAAGAATTAAAGAAACTTTGGTCACAATTCATTTTTATCCATAGTACTTCGCATTCGGAGCATACTCTTGATTAAATGGGGGTTTATTCTTTTTATGGAATTGATCATAGCATAACCTAGCAGGTAATAAAGCTAAGCTAAAAGAATTAATTCCAAGCTATCTTTGCTGTAAGGTTTTAGAGCAAACCATTAATTTCTCCTCTTTGACATCCGATTATATATTACCAAGACCACGATCGCCAAACTCATTCTTGTCCAACAAACCAAAAGACAAAATCAAAAATAAAAAAAAGAACTATCGACCAACGAAACCTTCAGGGATGAATCTCTCTGCCACCGCCTTCGTCGCCTTCCTCCTGCTCATTTTCTTGGCCGGCGGTATGTGCAAAAACAATAAGACATATGTCTTTCGGAGCATGATTGAACTGGAAAATACTTCGCCTAATTTCGTTTGTGTTCTTGCAGATATGGTGCCAGTTGAGGCGACGTGCACCCGTCTGAGCGGCACCTACAAAGGGTGGTGCACGTCCACGCGTAGTTGCCGAAATACCTGCGCATTCGAGGCCCCAACTATGATGGCAAGTGTCAAGGCACCTTCCCTGCTCGATGCTGGTGCATCGGGAATAGATGCCCCGGGGCGGCGGCGCCTGACGAGGGTGGTGATAGGGTGGCTGCTGCTAGCGGCGGTCGTCTGGCCAAGAAGGAAGGAGAATCCCCTGTCTCCGTGTAATGTTATTTTGCTAATTACCTGGTGTAATACCTTTTAAAAATTGGACATCCTAATAAAATCCTCAGACTTTTGGATCTAAATAGTAATAACTTTTGTCTCTCTCAATGACACTACAAAAGTTGCTTTCCTTCAATTTTTTTACAAACCATCGTGCCGGTGCTTTGCTACAGTAGCGCGGCATCGAGTGGCAGTGAGCGCAGGCAGCGGAGGTGAGCGGCAACAACATGAGGTAGCATATGCATAGGCTAGGGTTTGTGTACAGGGACATATTTCTTGATTTGGCATATGATCATTTTCTCCATCCTTCAGTTGAACCTTTTTTCCTAGCCGATCATGTACAGGGACATATTTCTTTTTATTATGCCTACACCTTGTGATCGGCTGTCGACCCTAATCATCATCATTTTGTCTTTTTGACGATCGATGGTCCATGTATTGTCGATTGCATCTTGGACAATCACCAATTGATGGCAATCTCAATCCTTTGTTCCAACAATACATGAAGAACGGACATCTCCAATGGCTTTTATCACGTTGTCTCTTTTCTTCTTGGACATACCTTTCTTCATTTCGCTGGCACTGGGACTTATCTGGTAGCACCTGAGTTGTAGCAATCCTTCCAATGTCCTTCTGAAATTTAGAACCTTTTTCTTGCTCACAACGGCCCAAACCCTTAAATTCTTCAGCCGATATTTGTAATCTGATATCAACAGCCCCTCATTTTTTAGCCATTTCAGAGGTCAAGACTTTGAACATCTTCCTCTGGTTGTCGACCTTGAACATATCTACAAGAAAAGAAGATCCATCGCTCTTCGTCGGCTTTATAGTACTTTTGAAATGAACCTTTTTCGTAACAGCCGACGTGATCGCATAGTCAGAATCTTCGGCAAGGATATTTCAGAATTTTGCTTTGCAGGCCGTTGTCTAATCTCAAGTTCATCAGCTGATATTCTCTCCTTAAATTCGACAACTTTTAATTCCTCCTAAACTGATTAAAAATTCTCCTTTAGTTGTTTCTTCAAAATTTTGTTCTGTCTCGTATCGGCTATTATTCTTTGGCTCATCAGCCGATATATGTTCCTCAAGAAGGACAGATTCAGACTCTTGAGGCATTCTCGAGGGTGGATTCTCTTGAGCCGATGACAATGATAACGGCTGCACGTTCGCTCCAATCCCGCAGGTTGTATTTGTACAACTTGCTGCTGGTGCAATAAAATCTTCGGGCTTCGGGAAGTCATTCATCCGAATTACTTCACCATTTTCAGTAACTCTGAAAGTTTTAAGACAACCCAACCTATATTCCTCAACAACCTTCTCAAAAGCTTCTCTCTCACCTTGCTCAAGGTCTTCTAGGGTGAGATCGTTGATGTGAGTCTCATCTTTAGTATTGGCTGATATTTCACAGTTATAATTATTATCTTCTGATTTTTTAGACACTTCAGAAATCAGCACTTCAGATTTTAATTTGTCATCTTGATCATTTGAAACATCATGCTGACGATTTTCTAGTTCTGATTGTTGCATGGCCAATTGGCAGTCAGCTTCTTGCCACCTCTGTACGATCGGATTTGGTTCAAAGGGAGATTCTGCAATTGGCTTCATCGGCTGTACAGCCGATGCTTGTAGCTGGCAACCACCTAATTGCTTTGATTGATAAACTGTTGGTCGTGATTCTTGAGTAGAAAACTGCAGCTGATCATCGTTGGTTTGAGACCGACAGTTCATTTGATATTGATCGGATGGTTGCTGCTTTTGCAGACTCATCTCCTGCTTTAAACACTGAGTAAAATCTTGCCATAATTCCTCCTGAGATTGTGCCAGATCAAGACTCGTCTCATGATTCTCTATTTGCAAGCTTTGAACTAGTATCTGGGAAATAGTAGTCATCGGCTGTGTAGCCTGATGAGGAACATGCTGCTGAAATCGGATTGTTCCAACCTCTGACGTGTTTGGAAACATCGTCCGATGAACCCCAGGCTGAAACATATATGATGGTTGTGTCTGGTAAACCACCGGCCAAAAACATTCATTAGCATGTTGCACATGAAAACTCCCTTGGTATTGATACAATGGTTGGGAAATCACAGGCTGATACATAGATGCTTGAAACACATGGAGTGACATCTGGCGTGAATCCATGGGTCTTGAAATTACGTGTCCCACCGGGCGTGCCAAAAGTGTGTTGACGCAAAAATCGGGAAAGACCTTCACGCGCTAGCACACGAAATCGGTTGTGACCGTGAATACCGGGGCGTGCCAGTCAATTTGACCTGTTAATTGACAAGGGATAAAACCATAAAATCCTAGAACGTATCGGCTGGTATTCTGATTAGCTCTATAGGTAGAATCGGCAGAAGCTGTCCGATCTGGTAAATAATAAATCGTCTTGGACAACCGATTTAGAGCAAAGCTATGCGAGATCACTAAAGCGTAATCTAACAAGCTAAGCAGAGCAACACTTGGAACAGATCTAGTCGGCCGTGATAAGAGATGCAATGAGATAACACAGGTAAAAGCCGATCAAAGCGTGTACCAAGCTGGATAAAGGTTGAATAAAATCTAAACGAAGTAACAGCGATACGCTGGTTACTAAAGCCTAGATATTTATCCGATAACTGTTGAATAACTTAAATGAAGCAACAACGATACGCCGGTTGCTAAAGCTTAAGGATTATTCGGTAAAAGACGGAACTTATGAGGCAAGCCCTGATATCTGATCACCCTTGACGAGCTCGAAGAACTCGTGAAAATAAAATAGCGAAGTCGCCGACTTGATAAAAGTAAAGGTACGAAAGAAGTAGAGTTTGTTTATTTGATCGTGGATAATCTTACAGTAACCAAGCATCCTTTATATTTATAGAGCTGCTATACCAGGACCTAGGCGTGACTCACGCATACAGAGCAAACTCTTGACCAAACCAATTACAACTTGACTACTTTAATTATTACATCTAAAGAAGCATTAAAATCCTTGGTCTCTAATCTCCTTCCTGTAAGAGCCCTTGCTAACGGAGCTTTACTCGATCTTCGGTCGTGCGCAGACCAATCTCTGCATACGTGATTATTCTGGACAACTCCCACGTGATACGTATAAGGGAAACAAACACGTTCGTATCTTTCTCCTACACGAAATCTTTGGTGCTAATTCCTTCTTCCTTTGAATATTCTTTCCTGCCGGCCAATCACACGAATAATCTTAAGTCCTCCCTTCCTTAATCACCTCTACTTGTATGTACATAGAAGCTTCCTTCCCTTTCTGATCACCAAGTATTCATCAATATATTCATACGTGGCAATTAGCTCTATGAAGAAACCGATGCATGATTAAGAAGGACTGCCTTGACGTCTTGAGCTGCATGCTTTCACGGACAACCTAATCACCCGGCCATGGTGCTTAAACATATCCGTCTTGTTTTTCCTTCTCACGTGAGAGCCTGCTTTCTATATCATCAATCAACCTTGTGTATATGTGCTAACTTGCATCTTGCTTAATTAATCAATCGACCATCACATCTTTAGCAGATCGGACACCATGCAAATCGGCCGGACACCCAGAGTCGACTACCAGAGACCCATTGTTTCAAATCGGCTGGACACCCAAAGTCGACTACCAGAGACCCATTGTTTCATACTTGGCCGATCACTTCAAGCTGATTTCTTTCCTTGCCTTATCACAAGTCCAGAGTATAAACTCTCCAGTCAACTTGTGTGACCAATGGTCAAATGACCCAACGGAGATATCAACGGGCTTGTGATAATGTCTTCTGTAAGATCACACGGATGGCTGTGATGGAAGAGTTAGGCCCGATGTGTGACGGGGGAGATTGTTAGATTTAGTCCCACCTCGGTAATTGATGGTGGGGGAGCACAACATATAAGGTGGGGTAGTCCTCATGCTATCAGACTAGTATTTTGGGTTGAGTTATGCCCGAGGCCTTGGTTGTTGTTGGGCTCCGTGGACCTAGACCTGTGAGGCACCGGCTTATGTGTATAGCGGGCTGGACCAGATTCCGCTGCGTCACTCTAACAAATGGTATCAAGAGCTTTGGTTATATTGGATCTAGCTGTGCGAAAGATCAACTAGAGTCGCGAGGATTATGTATCGACGAGACGTCGTGCAATGTGCTGTTGGTGCAGTGCGGATCGGCGCTGGGTGGAGCATGGCTGTGGCTATTGTCGCGCGGGTCGGCGTTAGCGCCGGCAGCAGCTAGGTTTCTAGCGGTGTCATCGTTGAAGTTGGTGCAACACAAGAAATCAAGATTCGGACGGCTCGTGCGACGCGTAACGGAGTCGATGTGGAGTTTTGTCCGATTTGAGAATCCTGCGTGTTGATTTTGCACGGGGAGTCCTGTGCTGTGTGCTGTTGCATGGAACTCCAATGGGCGATCATGTTCCGTTAACGATATGGCCTGAATATGGAGCTGGCGCAGGCATCTAGGCAGCGGGGTCACACGTCGTGGCAGAACAGGTCTTTGGCATGCAAAGAGGGTCAAGTTCGGGTACTAGACGGAGTCAAGTTGGCTTATCTCGGCAGGAGGACCATCGGCAATCGGTAAAAAGATTGTGCGTGATGGGGCTGCATGATTGCCGTACATGGAGACTACGTGAGGGGTACATAGTTGACCAGCATGTTTGACACAACTAGCAAAGGCGCACATGCGACACGCACGTGATACGAAAGATATAGTCGACGGGTAAAAACCGAAGGGGTGTTAAAATTTTAGGTGAAACCTTTATGGATACAAAATTTGATTTACGTTTACAAAACAGGTATAACAAGTTAAAATAAGGACCGAGCGACAGACGATCAGTGTGTTACGGTGAAGTACATGTTGAAGACGACGATCATAGCGGTGTTCGTGGAGCTGAGGAGCCAGCTGGTCATGTACCTCACTACATTCCCCCGTTCTAAATAAGTAAATCATTACATGCCATTTAATAGTTAAAGGCACTTATATACTCTCTTAAGGGAAGCAACAACGTATCTTTGTGCGTTGTGTGGCAGAAACTATATGAAGCTTAAAACAATCATTCACAATAGTTTTAAGCCCAACTGAATGCATTCAGATCTTGATTGAAAACAACAGCTAGCCCACGGCCTGGATTCACGTTGGCCCATAATGTGAGGAGGGGTCTGTGTCGTACGTGGGTGGCGAGAAGCCCATGGCTTGTCCGGTTAAAACACCGTGTAAATCCGGATTTCCGGCAGGCGGCACACTTAGAAACTCTTGATATAAATCAACGTGGGTAGGACAGTACGGTATAAAAAGTAATTAGATTTTGGCAGAAACATTTTCTAAATATCAGTTTTGGTGGGTTTGACTCCCTCCCCACCTTTGTTGACCCTTACAGGTGGGTCCGACATGAGAGGTAAGGTGGACCCAAATTAGATAGAAACGTTTTCCATTCTACTCGTTATAGATAGATAAGCTACGCAAGAGCCGTGTGAACAAGCAGGGTTGTGCAAGGAAATTTGACGACGACACAAGGGTTTGGAGATGAACCCGTGCAGACAGTTCGCTATAAGTGGACAGTCTGGCGATCAACGAGCCATGTCGATTCGATCGGGTCAGTGGACGGCGAAGGTGTCGTGCGGATAATTGGCAGGGTTGTTTGCACAACGGAGCTACAAAGGCATGACATGACGTCGGGGAAGCTGATGAAAATTGCAACAGGACGAGGAGAGGTGGTGTTTCGCAGACCAGACCTCAGACTGATGTTGCAGGCTCATTGGCAACGAGCGGAGGTTGTCGATGGTGTTTGGTCGTGGTGCACATGGCGACTGACATGAGGTCGATAGCGGTTCAGTGGGTACTCAGGAGCGACGAAGTCAAGTGATGTGTCGCGGTCGCCCTCGCCGTCTGTCCCCGGCCGCCAGGACCAGACCCCGGCCGTCGGGAGGATTTTTGAAACCCTATCGACAGTGGGAGGAACTGGGGGGTTGGGCCGGGCTTGGATCCAGACGTGGGCTAAACTAACGCTATTTTTTTGTTGGGCCGGGATCAGCAGTAGGCCGGGGTGACCCCCGTGGGTCAGGCCTCCGGGAAGGGGCTAACCGAACAAGGCCTGAGGGGGCGCTAGGCACTCAACTATGCACACGTACGCCCACTCAAGCCTCTATACCGCCTAGCTTCGTAGCGGTGCAGCATTGGCGCCGCTTGCAGTTGTGAGCACACGGTCAAGCCGCGTCAACCGCTCCATGATGCACACAAGGCCCCCAGCACGCCCTCACCTGTGCAGCTATAAAAGGGATGAGTTAACATGCTTGCGCATGCCAGTTCATGCTCGCCGCACCACCATTACCGCCGTTGCTAGCCATCTCACCATGGCCGGCCACCTCCGGTCAACCACCGCCCCTACCAACAATTGCACTAGCTCAATCACATTCCACGGCTGCTCACGAGCTCAACCGACTACTACCAGCGCTGCTGCCTGCTGGAGACCACTTGAGCCGCTACTAAAGCACCGTCGCCACCTCTGCCATCGTCGACAAATCGCTTCGGCCAGCTTCGTCGTCAACCGTCACCACTGTTGCATCCTGCATGTTCCAGTGAAGCTGCCCAGCCCCGTCATTCCCCTCGACCACCACAGCCCACCAGCAACCCGGTCGGAGTGGAGCAAAGCCGCCATTGCCATCGAGCTGCCCACGCCGGCCATCCTCCGACCCTATCTTCCACCCCAGTCGACACGTTGTGAGTCGTGCACCATTTCCCTAGCATCCCCTGCCCGATTGCACCTCCAGCTCACCGGATTTTGCCCGGCCATCGCCGCCGGTGAGGCCAGGGCTGTACTTGTGACGTCCCAGATAGTTCTAGGGTTCCCACTATAAGATTCTAGGGGCCTGTGTGAAAAACATGTCTTCCAAATCTAGCGGTTAAAGCAGATTTAAGGAAAAAGGGTAATGCTACGATCCGGACGTCCAATGGGAAAGTTCCCATTGGACGGTCCTGAAACGTCCACGCAGACTTGCCGAAATATCGATAAAATGTTTTTGCAACATACGACGCCAGGTCGTCGTCACCTCAGACTCGACATGTGCGGATCCATGATGTTGCAGCAGAGGTTTCGTGATGTTGCGGTAGCCTTGCCACGATGTTTCAGGAACCCCCGAATGGATGTTGCATGGAACATAAGCCCGATGTTGCGGCGGAAATTTTTCCTCCGTACCCGGGTGTTCGGCGCGTCCCCTTAGATGTTCCAGGCATCAGCTCCCTATGTTGTGATAGCGCCTCCTTGGTGTTTCGGCAAGTTTTTGTCGATGTTTCGGGACCGTCCGATGGGAAAGTTTCCGTCGGACGTCTGGGTCGTAGCATTACCGAAGGAAAAATGCATTCAAAATCATAGAAAATAGGAAAAATACAAACTAAAATTTTATAATCCTTGTGACGCAAACTTCATATCCTAGAGAGCGAGTATATACTTTTGAGCAGTAGTTTTCGAATTAAAATTCAAACTCACTGTGTGAAAATTTCATCATGATTCAAAATCTATATATGATCTTGAGCTGACTCGTGGATATGTTGGTAGTATGGTAATGCTTAGCCATGTGTAGAAAGGGTGCAGTAATATTCCTAGTACATCTCTTTATATGATTTATGTTCTAGATCTAGCAGTAGTTCTATTTTTATATTTAATAAATTCATCTTGGTGCCAATAATGTTCAGCTTTTTATAGTAGCTCAGTGAATACTAGGGTATCTGCATTAAATAGTAGTACTCGTTTTGGATCTGTTTAGGTGCTCAGATAAATAGTAGGTTGTTTTGGGATAGCATTTATTCAGAGCAAAATACTTCATGTATTTAGATGAAACTTGGCATATGAACTAATCTTAAGCACTACTAGCTCTAGTAAAAATGTCTGATACAAATATGGTATTTTCAATTTTACTAGCATTAAATTTGATTCTAGCAGAAGCTGTTTTCTAGAATTTTTATAATTTATTTATAAACCCTTTGTAGCTGAAATTTTTACTGAGCAATGGTTGTGATAATGTCTGTTTACTGTAGAAGTTTGAAGTCCAGTAGATGAACTTAACTCCAGAAATAGACCAAATCATGGTTAAATAGAGGTTTAAATAAACATCTCACACTTTTATGAACTTGAGTTCAAACAAAAAGTTTGAAAAGCTTTTACCTCTGTCCGCACAGAATCCAATGGTGAACACAATCACCATCAAAAGCAAATAAATCTAATAGACTTAACCACACTTGTTACTTGTTATTTGAATGAGATGAAATGTAATGTCTTGTCTATATGGGCGCATATTCACCTATACTTTTATGTAAACCAAGGAACTCCAAATTAAATTTGTATGCATGCGCATCTCGTGTAGTATTTGAGCTCGCCGACGGAAACTACACCCTCGGCCGGGAGCCTGAAGAGGAAGAAGTACAGGAAGGCGAGGTGAGCGCGCTCGTCACCGAGCAAGTGCCCCAAGACCCAGAGCCTAGCTTTGAGCAGGAAGGCAAGCCCCAGAGCATAAATGAATCGATTCAATATTTTGATCCAGTTCTTTCCTCTCTCTTGAATGAGGGTGCGTTTAGTTCCCCAAAGATTCCCCGAATAAACACTATTCATCCAACTTTTCCCTATTCATTCCATCTCTCCCTCTCACAGAACACTATTCATCTACAGTGTTTTTTTTGTGAACAGTGTATTTTCGGGGAATCTTTCTCCAATCTAAACACACCCTGAATCGTTTTCTGTAGTGGTTGATCTGATTCATTGAAATGCCAGCTCGGACAATGATTCGATTTGCATCTGCCACTACAGATGGACTAAGGTATATGTAAAACAAAACAACTGCTCAGAGGCAAGTAAAACAATAGTTGTCTGAACAATAGGGTGCTCTATCCATATTCCAGTCGACCTTTGATGGCGAAAAAAGATGATGGCAGAACCTCGTTCGGTATGCCTGATATGCTTATTCTTTTTTGTAGTCTCTATTTTTCATGATAGTCATGCCACCCGCCAGTGAGTCGGCGATGTACTGGTGCTGTAGAGGTGTACCGTGGGGGTCGATTGGCATGGAGGTTGGGGAGGCATGTAGAGTTTCTGCTACCACCAGTGGAGAGGTGGATAGCGGCAGCACCTCTGCAGATCAGCACGCAGAGAGGGAGCTGGAGTTTGGCCAACCAGCAGTCAGAGCAGAGGGAGGAAGGGGCAGAGATTTGGCGATTTGGGGTTGCTCAATTTGCTGAGCTCAAGCTAGATTGGTGTTGATTTTCCAGGGTCAAGCTCGAGCTTCACCATGGAGCATGGCACGTGGCTTGGAGAGGTTGATGAGGGAGCCATGCATGCGAGAGCCACGAACAAAATGAATTTGTTTCAAAAAAAAAAAAATGAAAGTGTGCATCTGCTGTCGGGCGGCTTGTGTTGATGGTTGACGGGTGTGATGTCAAATGGTCAGACGAGTGAAGCTGAGGTTATGGTGGCTGCACTGTCCTCTGAAGAACAGCAGCACCTCTCGGTGCTTGTGGCACACAAGAGGGGTTCAGAGCATGCTGCATCCTGCTTTCTGGTTTTGCCTGTGTTCAGATTAAAAGTAAAAGGTACTTTTTTAGATGAATAGTGCTTTGGGAAGCGTGTTCTGTGAGTGGGATGAATAGGAAAAATTTGTTAGAGAAGTACTTTTTCCTGAATCTGAACATAGCCAATATTTCTTGTAGGATGATGCAAGAATGAATCATGCGCGCAGGCGCCGTTTCCCATTTGGACCGGCCGTGAAATTCTTTAAAAATGATATCCGAGAGTAAAATGTTTTCGTTTTCAAATTGAATGTTGTTAGCTTTTCCATAAATATTTTGGAAGCCATGTCTTATGAAAAGTTCACTACATAATTGTCTACTACTGCATCTCCACGCAGCATCCGTGTTGAGCACTGATTTTTGCCCAGAAAATCCAGGAGCCCCCAGGAAAACAGTGGCAACAGGGGCGTAGCCAGGATTTTGATATAGGGGGGCCAAGTAGACATAGGCACAAGTGACAAGAATATGACATGATACATACAAAAGTTGCTTTACTAACTCAAATAGAGCATTGATAATAAGTAAATCAGCATGAATTAAAAGCATGCAATTATCTACTAATTATATTAGGCATTTCGTCCAGCCTAAAGCTTGGTCATTGTTGATATTAGGCATTTCGTCCAGCCTAGAAGCTTGGTCATTGTTGACATTAGGCTTTTCGGTACCAACATCGGGCTTATGACAACAATCAAGGGTTTATCCTCTTTCATCTTGGATTAACAATCAGCAAAGACCAAAGATTAAAAAGGGCATTATGTAATTTGAGAACAAGAAATAAAAGGGATAGAGTTGTCCAATCTAATCTGGGAGTAAATCAATTGCCAATTAATTATTTTGATTAAAACCTACCCAGCTATGCCTAAGCCCCTAACCTATCCAAAGATAGAATAGGAAACTTACCCGGCGTGTGCAACAACCAAAGGAAGAATGCTGCTGTAGCGTTGGCCCTTTGCAACTCGTCAAGCTCGCAGCACGAGAGAGAGAGGGCTAGCAATTGAGTCATGGTTTACTGTTTAGTTGGGTTGATTAATGCATTCATTAGGGAGTTTAGTGTTGCTACAGGGAGCATTAGGGGGGCCAGGCCCCCGTGCGCCCCCCTGTGGCTCCGCCCCTGACGGCAAGCATCAGTAGCCCACCTGTTTGGATCCAAACAGGCCCGAACTAACAGTAGTGAGATGAGCCACATAATGAACAACAGCTAGATCAGACAGATGAGCGTGTGTTGAGCAAGTTATTTTATTTTCAACATTTAAGCTAAGGTAGTTCAACAATTTTTTGGCAATGATGAAATGTTATAGGAAACAATGTTGAACTAGTACAACTGAAGTGTTGATATTTTTTTAGTATAAAATGCCTAAAAATAGTCATGTTAGATCTAGTCTCAAAAGTCCTTATATACTTGGACGGGATGTTGTACGAGTTCTGATCATTTATGGCTAAAGTATTGCCTTGGCGATCATGCCATTGTCTAAAATGATATTTGTTAGAAAAAATGGAGGGAGTATGGGATGGATAAAAAATCTTTGCTTTTTAATCAAATCTGAAAATGAGACTTGTAACAATGGGTCAGTCAGCCGAGGGCCAACACATGGTCATCTTTTTCACCAATCCCAATGCTCGAATTTACCGACATATAATGTACCAGGAGGTATACAAAGTGATTTGAGCACAAATAAAGCATACCTGGGGGATTCTAAGAGATAAAAGAAACATGTTCAATGTCTTACTTGTTTGAATAGTTGGAGATTATATGATACTTGAAGGGGAAAGCTAAACCTCACCTTGCAGAAAGGAGCATGCAGCATCTTTAGCGCTGGTCTAAGCCACGCTTGCTCTGAACCCTCTTGCGGTCTTGCCTGCCATAAGGACAGAGAGGTGACGCTGTTCTGTTCTTCAGAGGACAGCGCAGCAGCCCATGCTATCACGCATGCATGCAATGTTTCCACATGGTACGCCTCAATCTTTTGACCATGTAACTGCACACCCATCAACAACACAAGACGCCTGCACGACAACAGATGCACACGCAATGCCAAATTTTGTGCTCCAAGCATTTTACGTGAAATTCGATCCACTGTCGCGGATGCAGAGAGCAGAGTTACCCAAGAACTGAAAGAAGTAACTAACCAGAGCACAAAACAAGATTAACGTTGGAAAATAAAGATAGATCAAGTTAAATTGAAGTCACTAGAACACATGCATCACTAGAGATTTGGAAATGCAACTCCAACATCGACAGCTACGAACACAACTTACACAGGAATAAGATGCAACTAATCAAACAACATTGTTAAAGGTCTAAACTCGATCGAGTCGAGTAGCCATCACGATCTAGTAGTCCTCCACTACCCCCTCGCCCTCCTTGTCGGAGCTGGCGTTCTAAGCCGCCGCCATCGCCGTCTCCTTGCCCTCCCGCAGCACCTCCACCGGACCGTCAAGGCAGGAACCCTCGTCGTCGCCGGCACACTTGGACGTCAGGAGCTCAGCGACGTCGTCCTCCCGCAGCAGCACCCTGACATCGCCATCGTCGTCGTCATCGGCCACCTCCACCTCCTCCTCCTTCTTCCCCTTCTTCCCTCCAGCCTTCTTCGCCTTCGCCTGCGCCGCGTCCTCCTCCTTGGCCTTCTTCTTCTTCTCTAGCGACTCCTCTTTGACCTTCTGGAGCGCCTCCACCAGCGCGGCGAGGCACGAGTCGGCGTCCTCACCGGCGACGGCGCGCTGCTTGGGCGTCAGGATCTCAGCGACGTCGGCGGGGGTGATGTCCACCTCCTTCAGCAGCGCCGCCACGGCGTCGAACAGGTGGTGTGCGTCGACGTCGAGGTAGTTCTTGGCGAGGAACTTGAAGGACTCGAAGCAGCAGTAGGACATCTCGATGTGCTTGTCCATGCGCCCGCTCCGGATCAGCGCCGGGTCGAGCTTGTCGACGTGGTTGGTGGTGAACACGATGATCCTCTCGCCGCCGCACGCCGACCAGAGCCCGTCGATGAAGTTGAGCACGCCGGAGAGCGTCAGATTCCTCACCGCCGACGATGTCGTCCCGGATCCGTCACTCTTCTTCTTCTTCGTCTTCTTCTTCTTGGTCGCGTCGGTGGTGGTGCCGCGCTTGCCGGTGAGGTCGAGGGAGCAATCGATGTCCTCGATGGCGATGATGGACTTGCCGGTGGTCTCGATGAACATGCGGCGGAGGTCGGTGTTGGTGGAGACGGAGGTGAGCTCGATGTCGTAGATGTGGTAGTCGAGGTAGTTGGCCATGGCGGCGATCATGGAGGACTTGCCGGTGCCCGGCGGGCCGTACAGGAGGTACCCTCGCTTCCACGCCTTGCCGATGCGCTTGTAGTAGTCCTCCCCGTTCCGGAACGCGTCGAGGTCGTCTATGATCTCCTTCTTCTTCCTCGGGTCCATGGCCAGCGTCTCGAACGTCGATGGGTGCTTGAACACCACGTGGCTCCAGCTCGACTTGGTATACCACACAATGCGAGAAGAACACCACGGCGAGTACAGGTCAGGGGCACGCACGAATTGAAACTTTTACGGCCGGCGTGCAGAAAAAAAGATCGATCGAGCAAGTAGCAGAGAAGGATCGATGGACGCACCTCTCGCCGGTGTTGGTGAAGAGCTTCCGGCGACGGGTGGCGCTGAGGATGGCGCGGCCCTCGCGGCAGACGTGGGGGAGGTAGGAGTCGACGACGAGGTCGCGGTGGCGCTGGTGGAACGTGAGCCGGTACGTGCGCCCGGCGGTGGCGGCGGCGGCGTCGTCCTCGACGGCGACGACGTCGCCGTCGTGGTGGTGGTCTCGGCGCGGCGCGGCGGAGTGGAACCACCACACGGTGGCGCCGCGGAACTCATCGACGACCTCCTCGCCGTCGCCCAGGCTGAGGACGAAGCGGCGGCGCCCGGCGTCGTCGCGCGCTCGCTCGGCACGCAGCGACCGCGCGCCGCCGCCGCCGCGGGCGCAGCACCGGCGGCTCAGGTACGCCTTGGCCTCCTCGTACGCGTCGTTGCGCGGCCGCATCGTCCCCTCGCCGCCGTCGTGCTCGGCGACGGTGACGGTGAGGTAGGGGTCGGCGACCCCGACGAGCCGCCGCGCGTGGCGGCGCAGGAAGCGGCCGGCGAAATGCTGCAGGTGGTCGCGGAACGGCTGGAGGAGGCAGGGGACCGCCAGGTTGCTCCACACGAACTTCACGGCGGCGTCGAGCGCCCACCGGATGGACCAGCGAGCTGCAGGACGCTCCGCCACCACCACCACCGTCCCAGATGGCGGCGAGACCGGCGCCGGTTTCTCCATGCTTCTCTCTCGGGTGCAGAGGCAGGTGGGGTGCCACCGCCTCTGCTGTGGACTGTGGCGACTGGCGTGCGGGGGTGGTGGACTGGACTGGGAACACGTGGAAACATTGCATGCGTCAGTGCGTCACGCATATGGGCTGCTGCACTGTCCTCTAGAACAGAACAGCATCACCTCTCTGTGCTTGTGGCAGGCAAAGAGGGTTCAGAACAAGCGTGGCTTGAGACCAGCGCTGAAGATGCTGCATGCTGCTCTCTGGTTTTCAAATATCATATAATCTCCGACTATTCAAAGAAGTAATCACCCTCAAATGATTCCACCTGCACTTTAGGCAACAGGGGCTTTCCCATTTCTTAAAAAATAACTTAAATTTGACTTAATCTGCGTAATTTTTTTTTGAATAAGACGAGTGGTCAAAGTTGGAGGAAAAAAAATTTAAGCGACTTAAAAATTGGGACGAAGGTAATACACATTTTAAAACTTGTTAGGTCTAGATACCATTGTGAAACCGGATGAAATAGTTTGGGAAGAACCTAGCTCACGTAAAACACATTTTGGAAGTGCAAGGATTCTTAAAATCCTTTTCACCGTCTGAAATCTAAATGGGGCCCTGCTATGACTATGATAGGTCCAAGCCACACTGCTCTGAAGTCTTTTTCCCTTGACGATTGGCCATGTTCAGATTCTAAAAGTATTTTTACTTCCTATTCATCCTCCTTACAGAACACGTATCCCTAAAAATTCTCTTTTCACCTTTCCTATTCATCTCCCTCATATAACACGTATCTAGAAAAAAATTACTTTTCACTCACATCAAGCATGCATGTTTCCACATACTGTCGATGCACAACACCCAGACTGGGGGCACAACAAACAACACTGATAACATTGACCGGTTGGCTTAGGACATCAACACGACCGCAAAACTCCACTTGAAAATTTGACTCAATAGCATCCGATTAGAGTGAGGCATCAACCGGCTGTCGGCTCAACTCAACTCTACACCAAACCACCACAACTCAGGAGAAAGCCGTCAATAGCTCTCTTCACAAGCATCATCTAAGCCAACCAGGCGTTGCCATACAGCACTGGCGGCCGCAGTCCGCTGCAAGCCAAGTAGCAACCACGATTCCTCCACCATGCCACCATCGTCTTCAGGTCACACACGCGATCACCGATCTCTCATAACTCGATCAAACATTGGTAAAAGTCAGAAGATAAGCCCATCGCACCACAGCGAAAGAGACGCTGCCATGCGGTGCCCCTAGCCGAAATACCGTTGCAGCTGCGATGCACACCAATAGCCAAAGTACCGAACCAGATCCCGGTACTCCAAAACAACTCAATGCTTGAGGGCCTCGCCACATTGACCGCCTCACATTCCTTGGACACACCATTTTAAAACACACGGTGGTCTTGCCACTTTTGCCGCTGGACTCGCCAAGGATCTAGGCTTGCTTTGCCAACGGAGGTGACATATCACCACCGAGCCACTCCGTTGACCTCAACTTTGTTGTGCCACCACCAGAATTATAGCTACGCCAGATGTGCAAACCTAAAGACAATTGGATTTTATGACGATTTGTGATAATCTAATGGTCTAACAACACACAAAGTCCGTATCGAATAAATATTAAAAAGCAACTAAGTTAGGAATTGAAAAATTAAGGAAATCAGAAATTTAATTAGGAGGTAACAATATAAATAATAAGTACTTAAATTTTTAATTTAAAACTTAAAATAATAATAATGAGTTAGAAAACGATGGACATATAATTAGAGTCAAAATAAAAAATACCCACGATCTTTGCACGTGCAATATGACTAGTTTTTAAATATTTAACGTTTAATTAACTAGTTGCATCTAAGTAACTGCAACCCTTACAATATACTTGGCAGTGGGACCCATATGCCAGTATTATCTTCGTTCTTTCCTGTTACCTTTCCCCTCTCTTGACCTTATATGTTCCTACCACATTCCATCTCACTTCCTAGTTCCCACTCTTCCGGCGCGCTGAGTGCCAAGGACGCTTGCAGGTGCCAACATTGCAGAGCTCCTCAACAGGGGAGAAAAAGTGTGGACCAAAATAAGTTATTTATGAGTTTCTAAATCAAATGGAAACCTTTTTGTTTTTCAGAAAATAAAAAATCACCTTCAAAACTACTCAAAGGTCCGAATTTGTCTGGTTTGAACGGTCGAAGGTTTTTTGTTGTCCAATTTTATAGTTATAGTTGTCCGAAAAATCAAAGCACAGATCTCAAAGCACAAATCCAACGCGTACAATTCTGACAGATTCTTTTGGCAAAAATCTGTCGACAGATAAATCCTGGTGACCAAATTAAGTTTGGTAAAAAAGTAGTACACAGCCACACAGGTGACTGTAAAGTAGATGAAAAAGGAGCCGCTGCGACGGCAACAAAGTAGACGATGACTCTGATGTTGCATTCGGACCTAGGCTGCAAGAGGTCGCTGGCGTCAGATATATTTCGTCAGACACTAGTAAGCTAAGCACAGTAAGCTTAGAAAAACGGGGGAAAGGTCGAGCTCCACTTGGGCAACTTTTGCACGTCCATGAAAAAGACGCTTTGGTGCCTAAATGTTGGCTGTGGGGTTGCACATCTCACGGTCTCATCTGGTTTTCTGACACTGAATTAAGCTCATACCTGAGTTCAAAGCTACATACATGAAAATTAACTAAGACGCAAACTAAAATTCAGGTGCCAGTAGATCTCAAAGTAGTACATGATGTTCTTTTCTTCTAAACTCGCGTGCACAGCATTCCTAATCGTGAACCTCACGTAAGTTAATTACCAAAAACCCTCGGGATCAGGAGGAGGCAAGAGATTCATGAACAAGAGTTATCAAAGTCTTGTCCTTACCTATAAAATCGTCGCACAAGCCCGGATTTTTCTATGATAACTCTTCTCACCGCGGATTCCGACGGGCCATTTCGGCCGCGTTTGGCTCCGCCGCCACCGTCGTCGTCGCCGCCGCCGCCTCTGCCTCCGCCCATGCCTTGGCCTCTGCCTCAGCCTTCTCCTTCGCCTCCGCCTCTGCCTTTTCCTTCTCCTCTGCTCTCTTCCTCAGCTCATCGATCAGTATCTCGATGCACCTAGTAGTAGGCCCGCCGGAGCCGGCACGCTTGGCCGTCATGAGGCACTCGGCGACGTCAGCCGGCGTGAGCTTCACCTCCTTCAGTATCTCCTCGACGTTGCCGAACAGCTCGTGGCCATCAATGTCGAGGTAATTCTTGGCAAGCGTCTGGAACGCCTCGAAGCCGCAGTAAGACATCTCGATGTGCATGTCCATCCTGCCTCGCCGGATCAGAGCCGGGTCGAGCTTGTCGGCATGGTTGGTGGTGAACACGACGATCCGCTCGCCGCCACACGCCGACCAGAGCCCGTCGATGAAGTTGAGCAGGCCGGAGAGCGTCACCGTGTTGCGTGGCCTCTCGTCGTCGTCTTTGCTGGTTCCGGCGGCGCGTCGCCGCTGCCGGGAGCGGTCGCCGGTGAGGTCGAGGGAGCAGTCGATGTCCTCGATGACGATGATGGACTTGCTCGTCGTCTCGATCAGGAGCTTCCGGAGGTCGGTGTTGGTGTTCACCACGGTGAGCTCGACGTCGTAGATGTCGTAGTCGAGGTAGTTCGCCATGGCGGCGACCATGGTCGACTTGCCGGTGCCCGGCGGGCCGTACAGGAGGTACCCACGCTTCCATGGCTTGCCGGTGCGTCGGTAGAATTCCTTATTGTTCCTGAACGCGTCGAGATCGTCCATGATCTCTTTCTTCTTGGCTCTGTCCATGGCCAGCGTCTCGAACGTCGTCGGGTGATCGAAATCGATGTAGCTCCATGACTTGTATTCGTAGCTACTGCTCCATCGATCCACCAACACAAAATAAATGCATGAATAACGATTTGCCGTGAATAATTAGACGATCAAATCAATAGGAAAAATCCAGCAAGATCGAAAGATGTGTTTATGATGCCCGGCCGTAACAGAGTACGTACTAGACGTCGCGTGACTTGCTGTTGGTGTAGAGCCTACGGCGTTGATTGCTGAAGAGGATCTCGCGTCCCTGGCGTCGGACATGGGGAAGGTACTCGTCGACGACGAGCCGGCGGTGGCGGAGATGGAACGTGAGGCGCTGGAACCGGCGCCTCCCCTGTCTCTGCCCCTGCACGTCCTCCTCCACCACCGACGACCACCAGAGCGGCACGCCGCGGAACTCGTCGGCGACGTCCTGGCCGTCGCGCATGCTCACGACGAGGCCATCGCCGTCCTTGGCGCCCTCGGCGCGGAGCTCGCGTGCGTCCTGCTGCTGCAGGCACGCCTCGCTCAGGTACGCCTTGACCTCCTCGTAGGTGGTGTCGGTGTCGGAGACGGGGCCGTAGCGTGAGTAGCGAACGTCTGAGCCCGGCTCGGAGATGTCGACGGTGACGTAGGGGTCGACGACGTTGAGGAGGCGGCGCGTGCGGCGGCGGAGGAAGAGGTTGAAGTAGGTGTGGAAGAGGCGGCGTGGCGCGTAGGTGGCGACGAGCGACACCAGCGGCGCGAGGATGAGCCATACCGAGCCCGAAGTTGGTGAACGCCGAGGCTAGGGCGGTGAACGCCCACCGCTGCCACCGCGCGGCGACGATCTTGCCGGAGTCGGCCATGGTGGGTCTGGGAGAGACGACGCTGCCGAGGAGGAGCCGATTGCTATGTTTATAAGTACAGCTGGAGAGGAAATGGTGGAGGGAGCAAAGTGCTTTAAAAATGAAATCCCAACCTCAGGTTGCAATAGTTAACAATGGATTATTGTAATCTGAATCGAGGGTCGTCGATTATTAGGATCGCAATCATGGAATTTAGAAGCAAGAATCGTTGAAACATTATTCTTTTTTATCAATGAATAGTAGAGTCAGATACATTAGATGGTGAAAAATCGAGATTTTGACAGCCATGATTCCGATAGATTTGCTGCTGCTGAGGCAAACAGCTAGCTCTTCCATCACCGTTAAACAGCACTTGCAGTATTTTCCTCCCAGTCAGTTTCTGTATATTCAGATTCCTAACTATTCACTATTTATTCTAACTTTTCACTATTCATTCCAACTTTTACTATTTCTTCCTCACAAAACACGCTTCCCAGCGAATGCTGCAGTGTTTTCTTATGCTACAGTATTTTTTCCTGCAATCTAAACACACCCGAAGTCTTGCCTACCAACTACTAGTATATGGCTTGTTTTTTTCTTCCAAATTTCCCTTTGGAGTTTACACAAGTACTATAGCAACTGTACCGACCAGTTCAGTGACGTGTCAAGAAGCTGCTGGCCTGAGCCCGATACACGACACACCGTAGCACCCGAAGTCTTGCCTACCAACTACTAGTATATGGCTTGTTTTTTTTTTCCAAATTTCCCTTTGGAGTTTACACAAGTACTATAGCAACTGTACCGACCAGTTCAGTGACGTGTCAAGAAGCTGCTGGCCTGAGCCCGATACACGACACACCGTAGATGCATGATGTGGGGGTAAGGCCCCGTTTAGTTCCACCAAAGTACACTATTCATCCAACTTTTCACTATTCATCCCATCCCTTCTACTCACATAACACTATTCATCTACAGTGTTTTTTGGTGAACAGTGTATTTTCGGGGAATCTTTCCCCAATCTAAACGCACCCTAAGTACTGAACAAAGCACTTTTGAAGAAGATGGAATGCGAATAAAGAATAACATGCCCATGTGGTATTGGCCTGGTATGAACGGAGAGCAAAGGTGAAAGGCCGGCTGCCTCTACATGCATGGAGCCAAAGGTAGTGTTTGCCGGTCGCGTCACGAAAAAAAAAAAGATTCGCAAAATAAAAAAAAAGATACAGGATGTTTGCCGGTCGCGTCACGATCCAGTCACCAAGGAGCGCCACCGTCGTTGACGTCGACGGTCGTCGTCGTCGCAAGCTTTCATCAGGCCCTCGTGAAGAAAAGCGACGGCGTCCGACGACGCAAAGGTGCTCTTTTTCGTGGCTGTCGCCATTACACGGACCCCATGTAGGACGTGCTCGGCATAGACTGGGCAGCATTGACTTCTGTCGTGCTCGGCATAAACCGGACTTTTCTTCTTCTTCTTTTTTGAGTTGCGGTGCAATAGGAAATGTTTTACGCTAGTGTCTATTATTCTAATCTGCAACAAACAACTACAAAACCACACCTAAACATCTAACTATCAATACAGAACAATTTATTATATTTGATGGCTTCAAATGTGGTTTTCTGTTTTTTCTTACAAAAAAATATGGTTTTCTAGTTTATGAAAAATATAATAATGTTTCTTAGCATTAAAAAAATCACAATAAAAAATTAAAATCAAATGCCAAAAGTTTAAAAATCTAGCCTACCTTTCATACGCTATAGAAATTAGCATAAAACCCATTTTGACCATTCATCTATCATCGGAGTTTGATTTTAACCATCTAAAAATAGAGTAATCTTGATCATCAAAGTACCAAAACCATAGCGTGGATAAGAAATATATGGCAGTGACAAACTTGCACTCTTTGTTTTTTTTTCCTTTTTGAGGGCAACTTACACTCATTGTTCATGTGAGAGATTATCTCAATTTCACAATCGTAAAGGCCTTGGCAAAACAGTTTGAGTTAGGCATTTATTTTATGTCGTATGATTTTAATTAATCAATTTATTATATAATTAAGAAAAAATGTGATATATCCTAAATTAAACATTTCTCCTTTGACTATATAAATTTTCAATTTATGGGTCTTTTTTGCATAAGCATTAATATGTATGGGTCTTATATGGGATATCTAGTTGCTAGGTAGTGGCCCTAGGCGTACAAATTCGCCAGCTCCGCCACTGGCTGGCCTGCCCCTACGCCATCATCACTTCCGTCATCGCCGCCTACAACGGCCCCATCCTCCGGCATCAAGCATGGGAAGCGGCGCGCGCTAGGATACCATGGGAAGTGCTCCTCTGGTGTCAAACAAGGCGAGCGTCGGGAGGTAGACGGAGAGAATTAAGGAAACATAGAGAGGGTTATGATATGGGCCCCACATAAACCTCACACTTGCCTATATTTTCTCTTCTTTGTTTTTGAAATAATATTTATCTCCTCTTTTTCGAATGGATCTCTTTCTGGATAGTCGCCGACCTGCGAAGGCCCAATTTTGTTATAAAAACTGTTTATTTAACTTTTGTAAACAATTTCCCAGCAGCTTATTTCAAAAGCTTATTCATGAAACACCTGGCACCTCTAAATTTTAGAGATTAATTAGGCATCTAGCCAGCAAAATACTTTTACTTTCTCTGTCGTCACAATTGCCCCATGACCTAATTGAGGGCACTCGAATAAGCGAATGCCTTTCACCCTGCAGCTTCCAACAAGCAGAAATATGTCACTTGTCTCATTACAAAATCATGCCAGAAGACATAAGGGCATCACAAATAACAACGGGCAATGAACACAAAATTTATTTTATTTAATTGTTAAGCATGAACGTACATGCCATTGTGCTTTCCAAGTGGCTCATCATATTGCAGTCCAACCCAGAATCCACGTCCAAGAAGGGTTTCAGCTCTGCCAAAAATGTTTACAGTGCCCCTCTTGACACCTGGCTCAAATTAACATCTATCTCCCACCTGTGACATACTTGTAAGATCACTTGCTGCCGTTGGCAGTCATGAAGAAAACAAGTTTCAAGTCCACCCTAAGGATGTTCAAATATTCCTTGGGAAAAAAGGTGCACTGGAAGATGAAAGACGATACCGCGCTGATTTGGCAATATATTATTAGCTTGTTTAAATTAGGTTATTGATAATTACAGCAGGGATGGCATTTGGTACATAGACCGTGCATCAGGTTAGGAACTTAGGATGGTGCCAGCCATGAAAGCTGGAAATTAACATGGTTCTGCCAGGGCGTCTGCGGTGCTAAATCATCAATATTTTTCTAAAAAAAAGCCTACCATGACTTAGGAGCATTTCAGGGTCTAGTGCATTTTAAATCAAATGCATATATGTGGGAAGAACGGAATTAACTGACCTTGATTTTCTGACTGCTGAAGAAATAGAGCAATTGAGGTGAAAAATGGACGAAAACAATCCAAAACCTGAGTAACTTACTTCTTTATTCTCTGATGTTGAGGTTTTCGGGGCCGTCTTTTTCTTTGAATTTTCTAAAGTTAGCTGGACAAAAATTACAGCGTCAGCATTGGTACACAAAATCATGCAAACCATGTTTATTTAGAAAGTATATTGCTATCACGTCACGGGTTCATTTATATAAAAATGAAAGCATTAGATTCCTACTAAATGGTTGCAGTGTGGTGGCCAAATCATAGGTGTCGTCTCATTGTCATTGTTGCTTACATTAAGAGCTGTGGCAAATGTGTTATGAAGAAGTTTGGTAATAATATATGGATCGGGGAAAAGGATTATTCGAACTTACCGTCGAGCTTGTGGTATGCTTCATCGCACATTTTGCACTTGTCAACGAGGGAAGTGTGTCTTCTAGCTATCCACTGGAGGTGAGCGAGGAAGGATCGAGATCCACAACGTGGATGCTGTAGCCGTCGTAGGGGGGTGTAGGCTGCGACGAGAGGTGCGGCGTCATCGTCGAGGTCGGCGACCATGGCCCCGGTGTCGTCGTCACGGAGCTGGAGGCGACGGCGGTGCCGGTCTTGCGCCAGAGTTTTGTCTGCGGCGAAGGTGGAGAGATTGGAGTGGGTGACGAGCAGGAGGACGCTGTCGTGTGCCGGAAGCTGGAGCTTGGACAGTTGGACGATGTCATTCTTCTAGCTCCAAACGCTGGAGGGCAGGAGAGCACAGATTGGTGCGAGGTTGGCTAATGACGGCGAGCGGAGGAAGCGGCGGCGGCGCGGCGCACGAGGAAGAATGGAAGATGCTATTAGGGCAGTCCCAACCCAGACTCTTGCTGTGTTCAGATTGGAAGTAAAAAAGTATTTTTCTAGATGAATAGTGCACTGGGAAGCGTGTTCTGTGAGTGGGATGAATAGAAAAAACTTGTTGGAGAAGTACTTTTTCCTTAATCTGAACACAGAGTCTAAACTCATTTATTAGCCTTGTATTAAATGTCTTTTTGCTGATGTGTCACTCAATTATTTGGACTTAGTTTCTTATTTGGACTCTAAGTTTACAATTCCCAAGGTATGGACTCTAAGACACAGTCTGGGTTGGGGCTGCCCTTAGGCTGACAGCCGCTCCTCACAACATGGGCCGAAAATCAATTCTTCACCCACCTAGGCCCAGCAGGAGGAAACATCTGACGTCCCAACAGCAGCAGGGAGGAGGAGTATCATCCACTAAAAAAAAAACAAGGAGTATCAAGCAAGCCATGATTCCGACGGATTTGCTGTTAGGACCGGATTCAATCCAGACCGGAAATGATAGATATAACATGAAATTTATGATGAGTGTAATAAGGGACTGAATTTATTCCGATCAAAAACAAATTTACTTATGATAGGTGTACCAAAATGTACATCATGAGACCGGGATTGATTCCACACCTATTGAATAATAGATTGATTCCTAGCTTTTTGGTGCACCTATCATGAGCAAATTTATTTTTGACCGGAATGAATCCTAGTCTTTTATTGTACTTATCATAAATTTTATATTATATCTATTATTTCCAGTACGGATTGAATCCGACCCTAACCGAACATGCCCTAAGGATGTTCAAATATTCCTTGGGAAAAAGGGTGCTCTGGAAGATGAAAGACGATACCGTGCTGATTTGGCAATATATTATTAGCTTATTCAAATTAGGTTATTGATAATTACAGCAGGGATGGCATTTGGTACATAGACCGTGCAACCAGTTAGGAACTTAGTATGGTGGCAGCCATGAAACATGGAAATTAACATGGTTTTGTCGAGCTTGTCGTATGCTTCATCAGGCATTTTGCACTTGTCAACGAGGGAGGTGTGTCTTCCAGCCAGCCACCGGAGGTGAGCGAGGAAGGGTCGAGATCTACGTACAGCGTGGATGCTGTAGCCGTCGTAGGGCTGTAGGCTTCGACAAGAGGTGCGGCGTCATCCTCGAGGTCGGAGATCTTGGCGCCGGTGGAGGCACATGGAGGCGACATGCCGAGCTGGAGGCGAATGGAGGCGACGGCGGTGCCGGTCTTGCGTTGCGCCAGAGTTTGTCTGCGGCGAAGGTGGAGAGATCGAAAATGGAGTGGGTGACGAACAGGAGGACGCTGTCGTCCGCAGGAAGCTGGAGCTTGGACGACGCCATTCTTCTAGCTTCAGCTTCAAACGCAGGAGGGGAGGAGAGCACAGATGGGTGCGAGGTTGGGTAATGGCGGCGACCCGAGGAGGCGTTGGCGGCGGCGACGAGCAGAGGAAGCGGCGGCGGCGGAGCACGAGAAAGATGCTGCATTAGCGCTGGTTCGGTTACATCGGATTCAATCCGGACCGGTAATGATAATTATAATAAGAAATTTATGATAGGCAGAATAAGAGGGGGGGATTCATTCCGGGTCGAGTGCTAATTTACTCACAACAGTGACACCAAAAGACCAGAAATAAATCCACAAGTCAAGAGGTGTGGAATCATTCCGGGTCTCTTGTTGTACCTATCATGAATAAAGTTAGTTTTTGACCCGGAATAAATCCCGTTGTCTAGCTATACCTACCATGAATTTCTTATTATATATACCATTTCCGGCCCGGATTGAATCCGATGGGTCCGATGGGCCGCTCATTACAGCATGGGCCGAAAATCAATTCTTCACCCACCGAGGCCCAGCAGCAGGAAATATCTGACGTCCCAACAGCAGCAGGGAGGAGTATCATCCACTCAAAAAAATTAAAAAAGAAACAAGGAGTATCAAGCAAGCTAAACAACAGAAATTTTCATTGAAATATTGCCAGGTAATAATACCAAAATTTTCTGAAAAAAGGTAATAATACAAAAAATAACGATTCCTGTAATAATAACATTTGGAAATTTGATGACGGGAGGCATTGAATAAAAGATCCAGAGGCCTGTGGCGTCCTATTACATGGTAGGAAATCACGAAATGTGATTGGCCGCCGGGGATGCGGGACATGGAAAACGGAATGGAATCATTTCATGGCTCCTAGATTCCATTCCACATTAGGCCTTGTTCGTTTTGACATGGAATGACACGGAATAGACTCCAAACCACATGGAATATCTTGGCATGGAATTAATCCCAATCTACCTAAAATGTTTGTTCGGTTAGGCATGGAAGGGTTTGAAACCCAGCATGGTTTGCTCCCGTTCCATGCCAAAAAGGCCTATTTCGTTACTCATGGAACCAAACCCCATGGTTTGAGTGACATGTATGGAACCACTCAAACCATACATAGAACCATTCCAGCTTGTGAGCAATTCCTGTGTTGCCGAACAAGCCCTTGTTACAAATATACACCAGACAAGCATAGGAAGAACAAGGAGAACCCCAATCTATCGCACCGCCCCACGGCACCGCGCCGACACCAAGAACGATCCACCACCACCACCAGCTATATCATCGACGGTGATCTTCTCGTTTAGGTGATCTCATGGACACGTGGCTATCGTTCGGCAACCTGACGTCGTTCACGACGGCATGGTTCGTCCTCGGCCCGCTGCTCGCCACGGCATGCATGGCGGCTGTTCAGCTCCTGCTTCAAGCGCCGCGCCAAGGCCCTGCTGGAGCTCGTCGACACCGACGTCACCCTCGACATCGTGCGCCGCGACTGGGAGGACAGCATCAAGACCAGCGACAAGTACAGCGAGGTCAAGGCCTACCTGGCGGCGTCGTGCTCGCGCGCCGCACGTGCGCTCCGGGCCGAGAACGCCGTGCAGGGCGACAACAAGCTCGTCCTCACCATGCGCCTCGGCCAGGGGGTCTCCGACGAGTTCGCCGGCGTCACGCTCTGGTGGACGTCGACTCAGAAGAGGGAGGAGGGAGAGAGGCTCCTTCGCCGCTGCTACCGCCTCACGTTCCACCACCGCCACCGTGACCTCGTCGAGAACGAGTACCTTCCCCATGTCCTCAAGAGTGGACGTGAGGCCCTCTTCGCCAATCGCTGCCGCCGACTCTACAGCAACAACATCATCACCGAAAACAGGTAAACACATATACATATATACATATGTATATATATATGTATATACATACCATATCGATCGTCATGAGTTCTTGATGTGCGCAAGCGCAATGCGAGTATTGTAGCATGTTGTGACTAATAATTTCCATGGCGATTGATGCGATGCAAACAAACCAGTTACTGGGATAGAGTGTGGGACTTCGTGTACCTGAAGCACCCGACGACGTTCGACAAGCTGGCAATGGACCCGGCGAAGAAGGAGGAGATCATGGACGACCTCGACGAGTTCCGGAAAGGTGGGGACCACTACATCAACAACATGGGCAAGCCATGGAAGCGTGGGTACCTTCTCTACGGCCCGCCGGGACCGGCAACGGCAAGTCCTCCATGATCGCCGCCATGGCGAACTACCTCAACTACGACATCTACGACGTCGAGATCACTGTCGTGCATGCGCCACAACCACGACCTCCGCAAGCTTCTAGCTGAGATCACCGAAAAGTCCATCATCGTCATCGAGGACATCGATTGCTCCCTCGACCTCACCGGCGAGCGCCGCCGCGCGAGGAGGAGGGGGCAGAGGTCGCCGTCGCCGGACTACGCCGGCGATGACCACGAGAAGCCGAGCAAGGTGACTCTGTCCGGGCTGCTCAACTTCATCGACGGCCTCTGGTCGGCGTCCGGCAGCGAGCGAGCGCATCGTGGTTTTCACCACCAACCACGTCGACAAGCTGTGGACAGAGCGCTGCTCCGGCGAGGCAGTGGACAAGCACATCGCCGGAGGAGGATGCAGATGGAGAGGCTGCCAAATCGGCCGGTGAAAAGAAGGGCAGGAGAAGAAGAGGCCGCAAGAAAAGAAGCAGGAGAAGGCCGAGGTCACGCCGGAGGCTGACGCCAAGGCGGCTACCGTGGCAGCGGCGCCGGCGCCGGAGATGAAGCAGGAGATGGCCGAGGTCACGTCGGAGGCTGACTCCGAGGTTACCAACGCTGGGGCGCCGGCGGCAGCGGCCGAATCGGCTGGGCAGGAGAAGATATGATGGTATCTTATCTTACAAGGCTCCACCGTGATTCCACCTAGGATCCTAAGTGGACAACCTAAAAAAAATAGAGAAATCCTAGAAATTCTCTAAAAACAAAACATCCACCTAGGATCCTATGTGGATACTAATATATTTTATTTAATAATTATCCATTACTACTATTACTAATTGGAGGCTCCTTTTGAGGGCTCCAGGTGATGCCACCTAGGATCCTAGGTGGACAACTAAAAAAATAGAGAAATCCTAGAAATTCTCTCAAAAAAACAAAACATCCACCTAGGATCCTATGCGGACACTAATATATTTTATTTAATAATTATCCATTACTACTATTACTAATTGGAGGCTCCTTTTGAGGGCTCCAGGTGATGCCACCTAGGATCCTAGATGGACAATCTAAAAAAAGAGAAATCCTAGAAATTCTCTCAAAAAACAAAACATCCACCTAGGATCCTATGTGGACACTAATATATTTTATTTAATAATTAATCCATTACAACTAATAAATATGAAGTAGCCCCTATGTATGTATCTAAACTACCCTAAATCTGAATCTACATTATATATTATAAAAAAATCTTAAGATGCACCAATATAAAATTCTAAAACTATTTCTATCATTATTAACATTGTTGCGCCATGAATATGTATGAGAGAAGACACAAGAATACATTTTTGTATTATTCATATAGCTCAAATAATAAAAAACAAATACGGAGGTGTGATACTATGTGAAAAATTTGTGACTAAGTAAGGAGTTTGATACGGTACTCTAAAATAACTATGAGATGGTCACGATGGCCACAATGATATAGCCATCAATTAATTAGATCAGATGGTCACGATGATATACTAACTCTTAGGGAGTAATAGATTAATTTTATTTATATGCTTTTTCAATTTAAAAAATAAAGAAATCTCAATGTTTTTCTCTCTATTAGTGATGCTTCATCTTTTTTTCTCTCTACGTGTACATGACATGGCCATTTATTTTCACCAAAATCTGAACATTTTTATTGTCTACGTGATCGACATGACACTTTTTGTCCATAATACGAACTGAACTTGACTGTACATGACAAGAAATGTGGAAACAAAAATCAAAATCATGTTGTGCATACATGCATGTATGAGGTTGGTGGTAGTTAAGTAGGCGATTAATAAGTGGTCCATATTTTCTAATTGATTTTTCTCAATGTCTATTCGTGGTCCATAATTAGTTAAAATATTACCTCTTAAAGGTAAAGAGGTGTATCGTAGAAAGCCCCCCCTAAACTGAATCTAGAATATATATTATAAAAATAATAATATGCACCAACATAAATTCTAAATTACTATTTCTATTATTATTAATCTTATTGTGTCATATTAATGTATGAGAGAAGACATAAGGATAAATTTTTATATTGTTCACATAGCTCAAACAATACAACACATATGGAGGTGTGATGTTATGTGAAAAAAATTATGACTAAGTAAACATATTGTAATTAGATAATAATAATAACTATGTATCTTTAGAGTATGGTGTTTGAAATATTTAATAGATGAAAGATAGAGTGCTATAGATAATTATAATTATTAGCTATAATTTTTATTTTTATATTAATTCTAATTAGCCCGTGCGGCAGCACGGGTTGATAGGCTAGTTATTAGTAATTACAGCTGACGATCGTCGATATATATTCTATACGACCAAGGTTAATTAGCTTTTGTGATCTTTTGTTTATAGACTGTATAAAAGAAAAAACTTTACAGTCTAGCTGTCAGTTCATAATTCTAATTTCTATACACCACTGTCCACTGGAGTAAACAATTCAAGACAGTGTCTACGTTGCATTCAGGGGTTTTACTGACACCTGGACCTGACCCCCATGCCACTTGGGCAGGTGTTATGCTCATAAAAACACCCGAAGTTTGAGCAGTTGTCATAAAACACCTGAATTTTGGACAACAACAACAGATTCAGGTGTCCCTTTAAACTCTCGGCTCTAGCGATGGCCTCTAAATGTCACCTTGCTGCTGCTAGAGTTGCTATGTGTAATTTGGCTGCCGAATTACATGGTTACACAGCAACAATATAAAGGTAGCGTATGTATGCATAATGATTCTGCATATTAAATACGTACTCCGAAACGTTTCAGACAAAAATTTGGCCTGCGCTTAGTTAAGGCACGTACAACGCGCCGTAGACACCTGTCGACATACAGCCACCAAAAACCTCATCCACGACCTGTCGACCTGTAGCCCACTCGGTGACTCGTTCGTCTACGGGTTGTTCTCGTGCTGGAGAATTGACGAGGAACCCGGCCATTGTACGGCGCACTGAGGGAGACGACAGAGGTAAGGATCAACTGCGCAGCTGGGGATTCGTTTGGCGCCAAGGTTCGGGCCTTCCTCAGCCGTGAAAATCTCTTCGGCACTCTTGCTGAAACGTGTTGGCCATCCAACCGTGTGACATGGCGCTGGCCATCAGCGACGACGCGTACCGCAGCATGTGGTACTGCCAGCTAGGGCATGGCGAATCTATCGTTGTGCTACTTCACATACCGAAGCGTGGCAGCACCGGATTGTGTAGAGGATTCAGTCATGAATTGAGTTGAGCATTCTCCCATGTTTTATTTTAAGAGTCATGCAAATTGTTTGAATGTATTGTGTATTCTCTTGTGTATGCATCAAATGGTTACAAAGATTAATTAGGCACTACCGCACTAGATCACCATGATTTGGGTATCCAAATGATGAAATAAGCACCTTGTAGACAACCAAACAGATAACTCATTGTACAAGCTGTTTGTTTAGTGTCCTGTTTGTGTTAAAAAAGACAACAATTGTCTGCACCATTGTACTTACCCTTGTATTATTTTGTTGTAATAAATGTCAACTAATCCTGTCTGGAAGGAGCATTACAATTAGCTCAAAAAAAAAGTGAAGACTATTGCAAACTGAGTGTTACGCTCAGCTGGTAAAATTCTTTATGGTGGAACCTACACCTACCAACCTCGAATAAGTTCTCGACTCGGCACATATACTTTTTTTAAAGATTTAACCACGCTTTATTTCAGTTATAGTATACTGTGTTTTGAAAATGTGCCAATTAGTGATTAGTATCTTTCTTTACATTGCACACAGAATATATGGAAAAGAAGTATATATAATGTAGCCCGTGGTATAGACATACCAGCAAGGATCACGCTTTGTTACAATATAGGAAGAAGCATGCCGATCAGATGAAGTTAACACCAGCATCTTGTGCCACGTGAAGGTCAAATGGCATGCAACGTTCTTCGTTTAGTATCCTCAATTCTGAGAGCTATTAGTTTGCACCAATTTAAAATTTGTTAATACACTTGATTGGTGGATCTGGATTTATATTTGGATTTCAAATGTGTGCATCATTTAATTTAAATCTATCTTGAACGAAACCCTTTTTAGAGGGTACATTAAATCAAACGGATCATTTTCTCATCAATCTTACTATTACTATTGGAGACTCCTTTGAGGGCTCCAGGTGATGCCACCTAGGATCCTAGGTGGACAACCTAAAAAATAGAGAAATTCTAGAAATTCTCTAAAAAAACAAAACATCCACTAGGATCCTATGTGGACACTAATATATTTATTTAATAATTATCCATTACAACTAATAAATATGAAGTAGCCCCTATGTATGTATCTAAACTACCCCTAAATCTGAATCTAGATTATATATTATAAAAAAAATCTTAAGATGCACCAATATAAAATTCTAAATTACTATTTCTATCATTATTAACATTGTTGCGCCATGAATATGTATGAGAGAAGACACAAGAATACATTTTTATACTATTCATATAGCTCAAACAATAAAAAACACATACGGAGGTGTGATACTATGTGAAAAAATTGTGACTAAGTAAGGAGTTTGCTACGGTACTCTAAAATAACTATGAGATGAACACGATGGCCACAATGATATAGTCCATCAATTTAATTAGATCAGATGGTCACGATGATAGACTAACTCTTAGAGGGAATAGATTAATTTTTATTTATATGCTTTCAATTTAAAAAATAAAGAATTTCTCTCTATTGAATTGCTTCATCTTTTTCTCTCTACGTGTACATCGACATGGCCATTTATTTTCATCCAAATCTGAACATTTTATTGTCTACGTGATCGACATGACCACTTTTGTCCATAATACGAATTGAACTTGACTTACATGACAGAAACGTGGAAACAAAACCAAAAATCTGTTGTGCATACATGCATGTATGAGGTTGGCGGTAGTTAAGTAGGCGATTATAAGTGGTTCATATTTTCTAATTGATTTTTCTCAATGTCTATTCATGGTCCATATTTAGTTAAAATATTACCTCTTAAAGGTAAATTGGTGTATCGTAGAAAAGCCCCCCCCCCCCCTAAACTGAATCTAGAATATATATATTATAAAAAATCATAAGATACACCAATATAAAATTCTAAATTACTATTTCTATTATTATTAATATTATTGTGTCATATTTAATGTATGAGAGAAGACATAAGGACAAATTTTTATATTGTTCACATAGCTCAAACAATAACAACACATATGGAAGTGTTATGTTATGTGAAAAAAATTATGACTAAGTAAACATATTGTAATTAGATAATAATAATAACTATGTATCTTTAGAGTATGGTGTTTGAAATATTTAATAGATGAAAGATAGAGTGCTATAGATAATTATAATTATTAGCTATATTTTTTTTTATTTTTATATTAATTCTAATTAGCCCGTGCGGCAGCACGGGTTTATAGGCTAGTTCTCTCAAATTAGAAAACAAACGGATCCCTGTCAAACTCCAAGATGATGCTACCAAAATCACAACCGCGACGAGTTCGAAACGTCGTATCCTTGCATGACTCCATTGTACTCGGTAGTACTTTGTATGTCCCTTGTCATCATCATATATAGACAGCTCTTCACGTGAAGTTTTGTTCCGACACGCGAGACAACGCACATACGCCGGCTAATCGACGGCACACCAAGATATGATCAACACGATGCTGCTGCTTCGGCGGTGGGTGGGCGACAACCTCGGCTCGCCGGCGTGGCTGTTCCTGGCGGCGGTGGCGCCGCTGGCGGCGGTGGCGCCGCTGGCGGCGGCGGTGGTGCCACGCCGGGGAGCCAGAATGTACCTCGACTTCCACCTCCGGCCACTCATCAAGTGGATGCTCCCATCCCTCGACCCTTACGTGACCATCGACATCTCCGGCAAGCCCAGATACTCCATGGACAAGATCAAGTCGAGCGACGTCGACGAGGAGGTGAAGGCGTACCTGAGCCCGATGTGCGCCCGTGACGCGCTCGAGCTCGACGCCGATGGCGCCGCCGACGGCGACGGCGTCGTGCTCAGCCCCCGGGAAGACCAGGAGGTCTCCGACGTGTTCAAGGGCGTCACCGTCAGGTGGGCGTCCGTGTGGCCCACTAGGGAGGACAGCAGCCAATGCCTCCGCCTCACGTTCCACCAGCGCCACCGTGACCTCGTCGTCGGCGAGTACTTGCCGCACGTTCGCCACTCCGGCCGTGACGCCTTGTTGGGCAACCGCCGCCGGAGACTCTACACCAACAAGACCAACGATTAGTAAGTCACTAGCACTACAAATTTTGCATGGTTTCTATATTTTTTGCATGATTTCTATCATTGTTCAACGTGTTTACTAATGTCCACTAGTACTACGAATTTTGCATGGTTTCTATGTTGAACATGTTTACTAATGTTTGTTGATCCATGGGGGCACCGGCAGTTCTAACAAGGTGTGGACATACATTGACTTCGAGCACCCGGCGACGTTCGACACGCTCGCAATGCACCCGGAGAAGAAGAGAAAGATCATGGACGAGCTCGACGACTTCCGCAACAGCAAGGACTACTATAATCGCATAGGCAAGCCATGGAAGCGAGGGTACCTCCTCTACGGGCCACCTGGCACCGGCAAGTCCTCCATGATTGCCGCCATGGCCAACTACCTCAGCTACGACATCTACGACATCGAGCTCACCATGGTGCCAAACAACACCAACCTCCGTAAGCTCTTCATCGAGACTAAAGGAAAGTCCATCATCGTCATCGAGGACATCGACTGCTCCATCGACCTCACCAGCCATCGCCGCAGTGACGACACTGCTGCCGCCACCGCTAGCGCCGACCGGAAGCGCAAGAGATCAAGCAAGATGACACTGTCTGGCCTGCTCAACTTCATCGACGGCATCTGGTCGGCACACAGCGGCGAGAGGATCATCGTGTTCACCACCAACTTCGTCGACAAGCTTGACCCGGCGCTGATCCGGCGCGGGCGGATGGACATGAAAGCTCGAGCTGTCCTACTGTGGCTACGAGGCGTTCATGACGCTGGTCAAGAATTACCTCGACGTTGACGCACACCCACTGTTCAGCACCATCAAGGATCTACTGCAGGAGGTGGAGATCACGCCGGCCGAAGTCGCCGAGTGCCTGTTGATGCCCAACAAGGAGCGCAATGAACACGGTGTGGAAGTTTGCCTTGGACGCCTGATTGATGAGCTACGGAAGAGGCTCCAGCTGGACAAGGAGAAAAAAAAACGACATGAAAAGGGTTGAAAAGGAACTGGCTGCGTCTGCAGGAGCTGCTGGTGTTGATGCAAAGGCAAGTGATGGGGAAGAAATGGAGAATGGACGAAGGATGGTTGACCCGAGAGCTATCCGTAGGCTGGGAGGAAGGAGACCAAGGAAGGAGACGATAAGGTGGCGGGCGAAACCAAATGACAACTTGGCTGGTAATAGTTGGCAGAACGGTGTCTGGCGGCACTATCGATGATAGTAGCTCCAGCGACCATGGTGATGAGATGAAAGTGGGCGCGGATGCAGAGGCAAATTCAGAGACAGATCATCATAGTAGTATGAAAGCCAATGGAGATTTGGGTGATTCTAAGGATGGCGATTACGGCGTCGATTTGGACAACGACAAGGATGACTATGACGACGATGATGTTTCCAGTGAATATGACGATGACGACGAGGACGATGATGAGGATGACGAAGAATTTGATGATGATTATTGATAAATTGATTGGTTGGTTTTTAAGTTTTTTTTAATTTTTTTTTTTTGCTAAGATGACGTGAAAATGCATATGGAAGTTGAAATAAAAGTTCAATAGTAGTATATGTTCGTTGCTAGCGAGTTGCTTTTGAGCTTTGAGACAAGCTTCCAGCATGTGAGTCCTGCTAGGTAGGAGATTAAATGTGCATGCCAATGTGGTGGATCGATGTCAATGTATTTAGTTGAAGTGTCGAGGTCAAACGGCTCGGTTGATTAGGTTTGTTAATCTGACTTTTATGGTTTGAGGGTATTTTAGAAATGGTTTGAGATCAATAAGCTTTCTTTGCTTAATCCTCTTTCAACAAGGGGGACTGATCGAGAGCGATTAGAAGGCGAAAGGGGATTCTGAAGGATTTTGGCTTGTAGGAGATTTAATTCCTCTCAACCCTCTCCAATTCTTTCTAATCTCTTTCAAACCGAACAAGGTCCACGTGAGACAATGGTATGATGTAGTGAAACCTAATTGCTCAGAAACCGTGTCTGATGTACAAACGGTGTTAGGTTTGTAAATGTACAAAGCCTATTACACAGCACCACTCCATTGTCAATAAGTTGCAAGCATGACGTGAAAATGTGCAGACAATTGCCAAGGGGAAGCTAACGTGAGGTGTAAGATCATGATCACTAGCGTGGAAGTTGAGCAGCTCAAGGAGCATGAAGATAGCACATTGGTGTGTTACCTATAAATACGCAGCAGAGAAAAAAACTCAATATCCAATAGGTAGTTCATCTCACTGTTAGAGGCTGGTTGAACCAACTGGTTCCTTGCAGGCTTGCACCAGCCCTAGGCCAGCGAAAGGTCCCTGTGCTGGCCTTCCACATGAAAAAAAAAATCATCTCACTTTGAGAAAACACAAAAAAAAAACACTAGATAATAAAAAATGTTTATTGTTTATTTACTATAATGAGATAGCTGAAACCATACTAATAACCTGCGCTTAGAGCTAGCGCCTTACCTTGAAAAATGAATATTGGGAATAGTTATTTTAGAGAAAATATAACAATTGATTTGTCTTTTATCCGCTGGTCAGGTTAGGTGATACGGTGACGTGTAAAGCATGTCACGACGAGATTGACTTGTATTTTTAGCATTTCGCATATATGTGATTAGATACGCTACGTAAAATCATCATGTTCAGTGCCAATTGCCAAATGCAATAATAGCAATATACTATACACTAAATGGACGCATGCCATCCACGAGCTTAAAAAAAAACAAACATTTACACATACACCTTACCTACTGCACCGTCGCAACACTCATTATAATGCCACAGAACGTTGCAATATTGATCGCAACCACAGCTGCATGAGATAAAACAACTCTCGTCGATCCAAAATTCCAAATGGCCACCCTGTGCCACGACGACCAACAAGAAGAGTGTCTGCGTCGTCGGGCGCGGCATGTCCGGCCTTGCGGTGGCGCGCGAGCTCCGCCGCGAGGGCCTCGCCGTGACGGTCATGGAGCAGCGCTCCGACGTCGGCGGCCAGTGGCTCTACGACGACCGTCGAGCCGACGCCGGCGACCAGCTCGGTGTCACGGCGCCGGTGAAGGTGCACAGCAGCATGTACGCGTCGGTGCGGCTCATCGGCCCGCGCGAGAGTGCATGGGCTTCTCCGACTTCCAGTTCGTGCCCAGGCCCGGCCGCGACGCGCGGCGCTTCCCGGCGCACCGCGAGATGTACTGCTACCTCAAGGACTTCTGCGCCGCGTTCCGGGCTCGCCGGCGTCGTCAGGCTCAACACCAAGGTCGTGCGCGTCGCCATGGCGTCGTCGCCGGAGGCTCGCGGCGGCGACGTCAAGTGGAAGGTGAGGTCTGTGCGTGTTGAGCTCGACGGCGGCGAGCGGGGTGGCGTGGAGGAGGTGTTCGACGCCGTGGTTGTGGCCAATGGACATACTCGCAGCCAAGGCTGCCAAGCATTAAAGGTACGTAAAGACCTAGTTGAATATAGTCCTGGTAATAAATACCCTGCGAAAATAGCTCACCTGTCTGACGGACATGGATCTGCTTCGATCAGGATGGAGGTGTGGCGACGGCGGCAGCTGCACAGCCACTCTTACCGTGTTCCATCCCTTCCGCGGCGAGGTACACGGCCACAATTTTTTTTTTTTTTGAAAAAAGGTGTTCAGTGCAATCTGGGCCACTGCACCTGCCCCCACCTGCTGCACTTCTTCAATTATTACACTGTTAAAATAATAACGTCAGGTGGTTTTTAATAAAACAAAAAAAAATGTCAGGTGGTGGTATGGTTGGCTGTGGGAGAGCGGCACTGGATCATAGCGACGGAGCTCTGCGGCGTCGCCAAGGAGATCCAACCTGGCAAACCAAATCCATGGAGGCACGCCACGTCACCGCCGCCGGTGGTGTCGAAGCTACTGTCCAACACGCCGACATCCACCTGCACCCACCGGTGGACCGCCTGTGCTCGGACGACACGGTGGCGTTCGCCGACGACGTCGTCGTCGCCGCCGACACCGTCATCTACTGCACGGCTACACCTACTCAAACCCATTCCTCGACACGGCCGGACTGGTCACCGTCGACGTCGACCATGTCGGCCCGTTGTACGAGCACACGTTCCCACCGGCGTTGGCGCCGTCGCTGTCGTTCCGGCATTCCGATGGCCGTCTTCGCGCCGTGGTTCTTCGAAGCGCAGGCGAGGTGGATCGCGCGCTCTGCTCACTGACCGGCAAGGCGGCGCTGCCGCGGAGACGGAGATGATGGCGGCGGTGGAGGAGGGTCGCCGTGCCATGGATTATCGCCGGCGTGCCGGCGAAGCACACTCACTTCATCCCCAACGGCGCGTCAAGCCTCTCAGGAGGTGTGGGAGTTCGTGTATAGGCACTCGGACCTCCCAAGGATGGAGGATTGGGAAGGTGGAGCTCTTTCACGACCTCCAACTTGAAGAACGCCATGGAGGATCGCGAGGCGTATCGCGCGACCGTGACGACGACAGCGAGAGCGTCCGTGAGGGTGTCCGGAGATGGCGCACGCGTCGCCGGCGCTCAGTACGAGGCTGCTCTCCGCCGCCGCCGGTCGTGGTGATGATCACGCCCAGGCACACCACGATGATGCTGGCGTGGCGGCGGGTGCGGAAGAAGCAGCCCGATTGTTGCCGGCTCCGTGCCAGTTCTCAACTGCTCAACGGAGCACGCCGCAGAAAATATAGCACAAATACATATATCTGTGTGCCTCACCAGTTTCCGTGGCGTGAAAGTTGTTCCGTTTGATTTCACAGTTACGTCTTTGGACGAGACTCATGTTATTAGTTTCCATCCTTAAATCATTGCTGAAGTGTGATGTCCCCAGCCATAGCACCTTCGGATTTGACTCCAACACGAACGTGACTGAGTGCGAAAGTGAACGCATTGGGAGCTATTAAGTGCGCTGCTTCGTGGCCATCGAAGGGTGAGAATGAGACGAGACCTAGACGACACGAGGAAGTATCCCCACGGGTGTAAATTTCCGTGGTCCGCGTGGCATGGTCGACGGGACTTCTAAAGAAGCTTGTCATGCTGCTGAGCAGAAGACCTCCAACCGGGCTGCCCTAAAATGATAGCACCTCCATCTTCACTATACTAATTAGAGTCTCCTTTGAGGGCTCCAGGTGATGCCACATAGATCCTACGGATTACTTACAAAAAACAGTAGAAATCGCTACACCGGCCATCTCAAAATAAACAATAACATCCAACTAGAATCCTATGTGGACACTAATATATGTTTATTTTAATAATTATCCAGTTACAACTATTATTTAGGATATTGAAGTACTCTCGGCCTATGTATGTATCTAAAACTACCCCTAAAATCTGAATCTAGATTATATTATTTATAAAAAAAAATCTTAAGAATCACCAATATAAAATTCTAAATTACCCTATTTCTAGCATTATTTAACATTGTTGGCGCCATGAATATGTTACGATGGAAAGACACAAGAATTACATTTATATTATTCATATAGTCAAACAATAAAAAAAACACATACGGAGGTGTGATACTATGCTGAATAAATTTGTGACATAGTAAGGAGTTTTGCTACGGTACTCTAATACTAATCTGTGAGATGGTCAGGATGGCCACAATGATATAGCCATCAATTTAATTAGATTCAGATTGATATACTAACTCTTAGGGGGTAATAGATTATATTTATATGCTTTTCAATTTTAAAAAATAAAGAAAAATCTGAATGTTTTTTTTCTCTCTCTATAATGATGCCTTCATCTTTTTTTCTGGTCTACGTGTACATGACATGGCCATTTATTTTCATCCAAAATCTGAACATTTTTATGTCTACGTGATCGACATGACCACTTTTTGTCCATAATCACGAACTGAACTTGACTGTACATGACAGCAACATGGAAACAAAACCAAAATCATGTTGTGCATACATGCGATGTATGAGGTTCGCAGGTAGTTAAGTAGGCGATTAATAAGTGGTTCATATTTTCTAATTGATTTTTCTCAATGTCTATTCATGGTCCATATTTAGTTAAAATATTATCTTATAAGGTAAAGAGGTGTGTCGTAGAAAGCCCCCCTAAACTGAATATCAGAATATATTGTAATAAACATCATAAGATGCACCAATATAATCTAATTATATTGTTCTAGATTATTATATTATTGTGTATATTAATGTATGAGAGAGACATAAGGACAAATTTATATTGTTACATAGCTTCAAACAATGTAACAACATTGGACGGAGGTGTGAATGTATTAAAAATTATGATAAGTAACATATTGTAATTAGATAATAATAATAACTATGTATCTTTAGAGTATGTGTTGAAATATTTAATAGATGAAAGATAGAGTGCTATAGATAATTATAATTATTAGCTATATTTTTTATTTTT
>JACEFO010001297.1:0-18327 GCA_015342445.1 Digitaria exilis | reverse complement strand
TGTGTTTACTTTTCCACTTGATGTTTCTATGACAGTGGGTGATGTTCTATGACCAGAAGAACAGGTTTCTATGACAGTGGGCTAGACTTCTACGACCAGAAGAACATGTTTCTATGGCAGTAGGCTGGAGTTCTATGACCAGAAGGACATGTTTCTATGACACTCGAAAATTCTATGGAGCATATAATCATACATATGCTTGTGCATGGTCATACATACATGTGTGTGCTCGATCGCACATACTTCATGTTGTGGTCATACATTATATATGCTCATGTCCATATGTTCTCTGTACTTGAAGCAGTTTCTATGATCATCTCTATAATGTTTGTATGATGTATAAATTTGAATTCAAAAAACTTTAAATCAAAAAAAATATTCACAATGGATCTCAAATGTGGATAAAATGTTCACGAATCTAATGGTGGATAACCGTTAATAGATTGGATCATCGAGTGAAGAATTATAGCGAAAAAACCAAAATAAAAACTTAAAGAACAGGTGGGAGGTGGCATGTGCTGTACATGCATGCATGTGGGAGGTGGGATGACGTTATGTGAGGATGCATGCATCATTGCGTCAGGTGGCAGGTGGAATGTGGTGTGTCTCTGTCCGCGCAGCCTGATTCTTGGTCCCAGCTCCAGTCATGTGTCTGGGCTCCCGATAACTATTGGAAGCCCTAGGCTCCCAATAGTCGACCGCTATATATTATATATATATATATATATATATATATATATATATATAATATATATATATATATATATATATATATATATATATATATATATATTCTTCGTCCGTCAATTTTTTTTCTAGCGAAAATTTGGTTTTTTGGCCCGTAACCGATCGGGAGTGCTCGAAACCCGTGAAAACCTCCTGCATCAGTCTAAACCGAAGAGAAACCCAGGTCCTACGCGGAAAACATGCGGCCAGCGGCAGGTCGGGATTCGGGAGGTACTCCAACGCGCGCACGACCTGTGGTCCTGTGCGGCCAAAGGGAAAAAAAAAGAGGCGAGGCGCGGGAAGCGGGGTCGAACTAGCAGTACCTATATTCTGCACCAAGCTACGCATGTGCTAATAATTTAGTGTATTAACAAAACTTATTTAAACGTGCAGAAATTACAAACCTGTGGTCCACCAAGTTCTGCGATCACATTCAAATAAGGTTTGTGTATAGAAATAAAAACATGGTCCAATATGGTTAGGAAAATTAATTGATTAAAATACTATTTAACTTATGTTATGATTATTTAAATGCAGTATGCATTCCATATATCCTCGCTCTATCACAATCGGTTAATCTTAAGGATGGCTTCAAAAATCATGATGAACATAGGACTGCATCCATACCAACATGCTCCTAAAACATATAAGATTTCTATCTTTTTTTCGTCAGTCGTACCAATGATAGGTCCCACTTGTCAGTCATACAATCCGAAGAGCAACTGCAGTCGCGCCGTGCACACCATCCGGCTGGATCTAGATCAGCCGAGCCTACCTATTGCGACTGCTTCTTGAGAGACGAATAAAAAAGAAGGCAATCAACTGGAATTGGAATATAAATCCGATCAAAGCTCCAATCCTCTTTCCATCTGATTGAAAAAAAAACAAAAGTCCCATGCATCTGGACATCCAACCGAAAACAAGATCCAAATCTAATCATACACCACAAGAAGCAAAGAGTCAGAAACAACAAATGACCTAATAGGTGGTATATACAGAACCAAAGGTAGTGAGCAGAGAGGCGTTGGGCATCGCTGCCGCATCTCCTCTATCACAGCCGGTGCTGCACAAGCAGTCCGACCTGGCGAGCCCCCGGCAGCCCACACATGGGCGATCTCGAACTCCACCCCAATGAAGCTGGTGGCCGAGGCACGAGCGCGCTCATGCTCCGACCCGGCATGGCCGAGCTCATGCTCGGCGAGCTAAGGTAAACACAATAGCCGCTGCAGGCGAGCTTGAAAACAAGACTAAGAGAACATCAAACCCAAAAGTACAACAGCAATCAACAAATCAAGCTCCAAAGTCTCATACGCTTGGCCACCAGACATGGGACAACTAGACCGGGGGGATATATATCGTATTTACCTATAATAGCAAGCTCGTAGCAACACACGGGCATGTGTGCTAGTATATATATATATATATATATATATATAAAGCACGTAAGAAATCCTTCGTGCGTTCTGCCTGTTTCTGCACAAAATTTCGTTCGTCCTACGGACGATGGGAGGCCCACCTGTCAGTCATACCATACGAGCAGGTTCCGACCAAACCAAGGGGAGTTCAATTCAATTTGACTGAATGTAAGAGGAGAGTTCAATTCAATTCGAGTCCAATTAAAGGAGGAGAGTTCAATTAAGTTCAAATCGAGTCCAATCCAAAATCGGGTGCATAGCAAGAATCAAAATCCAGTCCTAAAGGTGCAAAAAATGTACAGAGCCAATCCTGTTTTCACCAAATGAAAACCCATAACTAACAAGCGCCTGAATCAGCTACAAATCAAAACACGCCGGAGTGGAAAGCGGAATGCAGACAAACTATCAACAGCAAACACAAGATCCAATCGAGATACAGGGGCCGGAGCGTCGGAGGTGCCTCCACCGTCGTGAGTCGCGCGCCTACAGGGAAGACCGACCGGATCGGGGGGCGGGGGGGGGGGGGGGGGGGCTGTCTTTCGACTTGCGTTGCGCCTTGCAAGGAGGAGGACAGTCATGCAGATCTGAATTCTGAAGGAGGCAATGTGCCTCGCGGCCCGCGCATGCACAGATAGATGGGAAGTTCCTGGAGAGTTGTTTGGGACTTGGGAGCGAGTAACGGCGGACAGCAGGTAGACGAGCAGCACGCAAGGGACCAGGGGTGAGAGTGCTGTTAAATACGTAGGGTTTTGTGCTGTTGGGCCTGGGCCACAATGATTAATGGGCCTTTTCTATGAAATTTCACTATCTTCTGTATTTCGGTTAATCGAGGTGCACACAATTATTTCGGTTAATTAGTTCCCTGAGGCTGAATTAGTGACCCCAAAAATCGCGACAAACTAATAAAAATCAACTGTAGGTATTATTTACTTTTTAAATTGTCCAAAACATAATAAAAAAATTTAGATAAATCATGATTATCTATAAAAAAGATATACTATAGTTAGCCCGTAGCAATACACGGGCATGTTTGCTAGTGATAAAAATATACTATGTTTAAGAGTTTTAAGGAGTCCCGTATTGGTGGGACATCGCGTACCATCATACATTTTATGGCTTTTCTTAGGGTCTTCTTCCAGGTGCCTAGCACTAAGTTTTTTTTTTTTGCAACCTGATGATGTACTGCATTAATCACAACATTTTTTTCCGACCGGTAACAACAGATATGTTCTCGCCCGAGAAGATTCCAAAATAACTTCTCAAACCTCCATGTTCTTTTCTCATTGCAATGTCAATAACAGAGTGTGTCTTTCATGAGGAAGCATATGAGTGGTTCCAGATAAGAAGGGCGTAACTAGAGCTCTAGGGAGCGCATGTGCAGTCCAGAGAAAAACAAATATCGAACTGTTTTCTCATGAAATGTATAAGTGCAATTCTTGGCTTTATTCTTTCAGAATCAGTTAGGTACTCAGATTCTGCACCGGGTCAGATCAATGGAACTGAAACAGAAGCAGTACATCACATCACAACATTCACGAATACGCACTGACTCTTGTTAGCCCAACCGCTTGCCCAAACGATTGCCTTGGAGGAACGGTGGTATGCTCTGTTCATTCCTGAAGAAGTCGTTCGGATCCACCGCCGCCTTCACCGCGGCGAGCCTCCGGAAGTTGCCGGCGAAGTACTTCTCGCCCCAGACCTTGCCGCTGTCCAACGTGCTGACGTCGTTCTCCACCGTGTTGTCGCCAATGTCCAGGTCCCTGTAGTTCACGTACGCCTCCCTCGGGTTGTTGCTCACGTACTGCCCCATGAAGTCGTAGAAGTTGTTGATCCATCCCGTTGCCGCCGAGCCGTCGCTGCCCGAAGGCCAGAAGGTGATGTACTGGATGTTGTACAGCACCCCGCTCCGGTGAGGGTACGGCGTCGCCGAGTCCGGCACGGTGCCGATGAACCCGCCGTGTGGCTCCAGGATGATCATCCCGGCGCCGTTCATGGCGAGCCAGGGGAAGATGCTCTTCCACTCGTCCTTGGTGATGGCGCGCCGCACGTAGTCGGACTTGTTCTTGGTGAAGGTGCTCAGGCTCGTGTGGCGTTCGAGCAGCGACTCCACAGGCGCGTTGGGGTTCCAGGAGTTGAAGAAGGCCGCCGATTGCAGCCACGTCATCTCCATGCAGTCGGTGCTCGTCATGCCGAGCTCCGGAACAGAGTGCTCAGCATCGGCACGAGGTCGCTGCACGAGCCGAGGTACAGGGACTGGAACGTCACCTGCTGCCCCTGGATGATCACACGGATGTTGATGTCGTTGGGGAGGGTGGGGCCAACATCTTGCCATCTGGTGAGCACGTCAATGGCGCCCTGGCCCACCGTCCTCCCGATGTTGAACGCCGTAACAGTGGATGGGACCTTGACGAGGTTCACCTTCCACGACACGACGATGCCGAAGTTGCCGCCGCCGCCGCCTCGGATGGCCCAGAAGAGGTCCTCCCCCATGGCCGCTCTGTCGACGAGGTCGCCGTCGGCGTTCACCAGCTTGGCGTCGAGGACGTTGTCGACGGCGAGCCCAAACTTGCGCATCATCATGCCGATCCCACCGCCGCTGAGGTGGCCACCCACGCCGATGGTCGGGCAGATGCCTGCCGGGAACGCGACGCCGGGGTTGTTCTTGGCGATCGTGTAGTAGAGCTCCCCGAGCGTCGCGCCGGAGTCGACCCACGCCGTGTCGTCGCCGGAGTCGGAGACGACGACGGAGATGGCGCGTATGCCGGCGAGGTCGACGACCCCGAACACCTCGGCGGCCTGGACGGACCGGAACGAGAGGCCCTCGTAGTCGTGGCCGCCGCTGCGCACGCGGAGGCGGACGCCGTGGGCGCGGCCGCAGCGCACGGCGGACTGGACGTGGGAGGCGTCGGTGGCCGTGACGATGCAGAGCGGGGCGCGCCGTGTCGCCGGGGAACACCCTGGGGTTCCGGACGGAGGACGCCAGCACGTTGGTGAAGTTGCTGGCGCCCTGCGTGTAGATGAGCCCGCCCGGTATGTTGCCCAACAGGCACTGCAGGAACCCGTCGGAGTCGGGAGTAGCCGAGGATGGAGTGCTAAGGTAACAGCAAGAGGAAAAGCTCAGGATGAGCACTAGCACTAAACCTTTGGACATTATTGCCATCTTGGCTGCTTGTTTTCTTGCAATGCCAATGCAACAGTGCTTGCTTGTTCATTGATCTATTGGGTAGGAACCTGCTTATATAGTGGTTGATCTCTGCTGGGTGCAGTGACAAATGTGACATGGAACGAAGCTGCGTGCCTGCGTGTACGTTATGACATGTGACTCTGGGATGCGTGCCAATTAGTTTGAGCCCTGAGGTGGACGGAGGACACGGAGTCAACTATTCCGACGGTCGTCGCAAGGGATGATAGATCGATCGACCTGGCCTGGTGGCCGGTGACGCTGGAATGGCCCGTGAAGTTAGATGCATGGACGAACAAACTGCATGTATAGATTGAAGAAGCGTACAAGGCTGTAGTTGTAGTCGTACTATGGAGTATTTTTGTAGGTCATGAGATCGTCGATCAGATACGCGACATGTGACTATGTGAGCACCTGTCGCTGACGGCGCCTGGATAACGTTGAAGGTTATTAATGAGAGCATTGAGGTCCGAGCTCCAGATCTGTTTCAGTCTTTCAGATAAAACAGGAGGTAAACTAGAGCTAGCGCTCATAGGATTCAAGGTGAGTTTAGATTGGGAGAAAAAACACTATAGATCCAAAAATACTGTAGGTCGTGCTGAGAAGCGTGTTCTGTGAGTGAGAGGGATGGCATGAATAGAAAAAAGTTAGATGAATAGTATTTTTAGGAGAAGTTGGGTGATCTAAACACACGCTCAGAGTGGCATCGTTCACTCTTCAACTGTTGTGTACTGTAAAAAAAACAGTCAACAACTCTTTGATCGTGCAGGTTAATAGTACTACCGTACCAATATTTTAAGCCTCATGTCCCAAGGAATTATACATGGTTGCGTCGTAACATGAAACTAGAGGACGCGATGAAGCATGCGTAGAGTGAAGGTAGTACCGACGATAACATAAACTAGGAGTTACATTTGGATGTAAAGTATTGATGGTAGCTGCTTTTAGGCACTTGGCCCAAACTGCCAAAGGAATCGTCAGTTCGTATCAGAGGTAAGTTGGCGCGTGATGAACCAAAGTTGCAGTCGGCGTGCAATGGCAACATTTGGCTCTTCTTGAGCTGAAGATACGTCCGGTGCATAATATTCGATCCGAACAAAAGACGTCTACCTGGACGAGACAATGAGCGTAACTACTGACAGCACAAAATGCAGATGTGTGTTCACGGATGTATATTCGAGGAAGGGCTGCAAGCTGGACTGATGATAGACGGAGAACGTGGGAGAAATTTCTTTTTCAGGCAATATTATGGCCTGAAACTTGCAGAGCCCCCACTGCTAAGCTTCACTGCAGCGCGTTCATGCCGGTTAACTAAAACAGAAGAGACGCCAAGAATACTCACGCGCATCCGCATATGGATCGGTGACTGCCTGCCAACGCCTATTATGAGCCATGCATACAAGCGCATGTGATTTCCAGGCTCCAAAACTCGCTCCCGTGATACCTTCTTACCTACCCTCACACATGTGCATTATCAATGTTGCTAACGGAAATGTCTATTCCTTTGGATCCTTGATTGTCGTCTAAGCTTTTAGTCCATTATTTGGGCATCTATTTGAGTGCAAACTAAAAATAATTGAACGCATATGTTTCATATAATGTTTTTTTTGTCTCCGTATCTAAATTTTCCAATATCACATGCTGAAATTAAATAAAAATTTGAAAAAAATTGGGTGCTAGCTCTTAATTATGAGCCAACATGAATAATAAGTGTACACATTCTAGTATTGAATTAGAGTACGCACTTATAATCATATATCCATTTTGGCTGTCAACAGGTTCACACCGGCTCTTCTGGCATGTAGCCGCATAGATGATTTTTTTTTTCTTTTATTTTTTTTATATTTGAGAAAATGATGGCATAGATGACTTATTCATGATGTTTTTAAATAAGCGGCACACATATGGATATCTTTCTGGCAATTTTTTTCTTCAAGGAAACCATGGAAGCTAATTGCAATATCAAGTTTTTCTTGTAGGAATTGGGTTGGTATTTTATTGATAAACCATGAAAATTATACACAGCCCATTACAATGCCAACCATGTCCCGATGGTGAGATCATGCATGGTGGAACTAAATGTTACTAGCAACTTGCATGGATAGTTGCATCTTTCTTAAAGGGAGTTCCCTTGTAATTGCCTGTCAGTGTCAAGTATTTTGGGAGGAACGGAATTACGTGTTGGGCCGTCAGCACAAGATTGATCGACTCTCGCGTGCGTAGGAACTGGCCGTTTATTGGGCCTAATTTGGGCTGCCAAAAACCAATAAAGAAAAGGTAAAAGTCCTTCTGACCTCTCTGGACATTAGGCCGAGTATAGGTTTTCTCCCTACATCATAAAACCGGGTAACCGGTCTCCCTCAAGTTTTAAGACTGTATAGTTTACCTCCTTGGGTCGGATATAAGTGGTTTTTAAGGCGGTTTTATCGTTTTCTTTTTTTATTTATTTTGGCTGAAACTTTGAAAAATCATGGTAAATAAAAAAATCATAAAATGAAAAATCTAATTTTGTTGGACTCCATATAAGTATATCAACATAGAAAATATATAATCTGGTATCCTTTAGTACAAAGCTTTTATTATAGATTAAGATCTATTTTTTACTATAGTTAAATGCAATAATTCATAACTGCGTATTCTGTGGTCCACTCATGATGAAATTTTATGATGAGCTCATTACTATATTCTTCTACTATATTAAAAAAAATCATACTCACTGGAAAATGTATAACTAATCTAAATATTTATTTAGGGTAAAACATATTCTAAATAAATCTAGAACTAAGTTATACTTGAACTATTGAGTATAAACTTTTTAATATAGTTGAAGCATACAATAACTAGGCTGCCATAAAAATTTCACCATGATTGGACCATAGAAAATGCAGTTATGAATTATTCTCTTTAATTATAAAAAAGAATAGTAATAAAAATTTTGTACTAAAGCATACCATACTATATATTTTATGGGTTGATGTATTTATATGGAGTCCAACGAAATTGGATTTCTATGTTATGATTTTCTTAAATTTATTGTCATTTTTCAAAGTTTCAGCCAAAATAAATAAAAAGCAAAAAGACAAGACCGCCTTTAAAACCGATTATATTCAGTTGAGGAAGGTAAAACGTACGGTTCCAAAAGTCGAGGGATGCTGGTTACCTGGTTTGCAGTCTAGGGAGAAAACTTTGACTCGGCTCAATGTTCAGAGAGGTCGAAAGGATTTTTCCTGAAGAAAATTATTAGCTTGTCAATTCCTTCTTTTTTTTCTTCCCTTCAAATAGAACTAGAAAAGGCTACAGTGTTGCTACAAGTGGTCAGTGGATGTGCCCATGTATATTTTTATGTAGATGCATAAATATATTTGATGAATTGCAAGAGCGCGTTGAATTTAGAAATTTGGGCTATGGAAGGTTTTATATTTTGGAATGTGGAGAACATTTTATTTTGAAGTGTATCATATGTGATGTGTGAAAAATTATAGGTTCAACAGGCGAATTTGAAAAGAGCTTAGCATTTTAAGTCTACTCTACAGTAAAGTTGTTGGTGACGGGTAGTACCGGGGGGTACTACACGTCGGCAAGTGTAGATAGCAGGTTCGTCACAGGTAGCGACAGTCGAAGTAGATGCAGTGGCCATGCGCAGAAGATCTCGTGGCCTCTGTCGCCATCGGCTTTGGTCAGGGACGGCGGTGAACGTCGTGGTGGAGCTTCTCGCTGCCGGAGTGCAACCCTCTAGATCGGTCTAGGGTTTGAGTGTGTGGTGGGAGTGTGCTCAGTTCAATCTCGTGAGTAGAGCTGTGGCCCCCACCACTCTCTTTATAGTGCTAGCGACAGGGGCCCACCAACCATGTTGAATTGGGCACCCCCGATCAGGGCGCGGATCATGGCCTATGACCTTTGGGCCTTTTGGGGGTGAAGAGATCAATACAATAGGTCACACTACCTACCCCTCCCTAGAGCCAGCACTAACGATCATGACAGTCTTTGTGACAAATTCAACAATAGACTTGAGAATGGATAGAAATAAAGTGTGGATTTTAAAAATGTCATGTGTTTTTTTTCATGTTGATTCTTTGTTGGTTTTGCAATAATTAACAACTACATGCATTCCTCTGGAATATTGAAATATACACTTTTTTTCTAAATCCAAAAATACAGGAATTTATCACTCTAGTCTCTCTCGGATCAACTTGTCCACTCGGACGTGTGTGGCTCATTTCCTTGGGACAATTGGCGGTATGCTCTGCTCGTTACGGAAATAGTCCCCCGGATCCGCCTTGCCCTTGGTGATCGCCAGCCTCTTGAAGTTTGCCGCCCCGAAGTACTTCTCGCCCCACACCCTGCCGCTGTCGAAGCTCGTGACGCCACCGCTGCCGCCGGCCACCGCGTTCTGGCCGATGTCCAGGTCACGGTAGTTCATGTACGCCGCCCTCGGGTTCTTGGACACGTACTGGCCCATGAAGTTGTAGAAGCTGTTGATCCAGGTCGTCGCCGCCGTGCCGCCATCGCCCGACCAGAACGCGATGTGCTGGATGTTGTAGAGGACGCCACTCCGGTGCGGGTACGGCGTGTCGCCATCGGCGACGCGGCCGACCTGCCCCGCCATGGGGCTCGAGGATCATGAGCCCCGCGTTAGGGGCCGTTGACCAGGAGAAGATCTTCTGCCACGAGTCCCTTGTGATGGCTTGCTTCACGTAGTCGGACTTGTTCTTGGTGAACGTCCTCAGGCTGGTCGTCGTCCGGTTGAGGAGTGTCTCCAATGGCTGGTTGGTGGTGCCGGAGTTGATGTACAGCGTGGACTGAAGCCACGTCATCTCCCGGCAGTCGCCGCGCGTCATGCCGAGCTCCGGGAACCGGGAGCTCATCAATGGCACGAGCTGGTCGCACGTGCCGAGGTACAGGGACTGGAACCGGGCCTGCTGGCTCTGGATGACCACCCGTATGGCAAGCTCGTCGGGGAGTGCCGGCGCAAGCGTCTGCCATTTGGTCACGACATCTATTGCTCCCTGGGCCAATGGTCTTCGTGATGGTGAATGCCGTCACCCTCGGCGGGACCTTCAACGAGCCTCACCTTCCATGACAGCACGATGCCGAAGCTCTCGCCACCGCCGCCACGGATGGCCCAGAAAAGGTCCCTACCCATGGGCATTTTTGTCCAAGATTCCTCCCATTGGCGTCAACCAACGTGGCGGCGAGGACGTTGTCGACGGAGAGTCCATGCTTGCGCATCATCATGCCGATGCCACCGCCGCTGAAGTGTCCACCGACGCCGATGGTCGGGCACACCCCGGCGGGGAACGCGAGCTGTGGGTCAGCCTTGACCACGGCGTAGTAGAGCTCACCGAGCGTGGCGCCGGAGTCCACCCACGCGTGTGGCCGCGCCCACGTCGACGCGCACGGCGCGGAGGCCGGCGAGGTCGAGCACGGCGAACTCCTCGGGGCGCACGGAGCGGTACGAGAGGCCCTCGTAGTCGTGGCCGCCGCTGCGCACGGCGGACGGCGGCACGCCGTGGCGGGCGGCCGCAGAGGACGAGGACTGGGCGTGGGAGGCGTTGGTGGCCGTGACGATGCAGAGTGGACGCGCCGTGGTTGGGGTGAGGAGCCTCGGGTTCCTGACGGAGGAGGACAGGACGGAGGCGAACGAGGGGGAGCTCGGCGTGAAGAGGAGGTGGCTCGGCACGGACGCCGAGAGGCAGCGGAGGAAATCGGCGCGCGGCGGCGGCGGAGGATGGGGTGGGGAGTGGAAGCAGAGGAGGATGCAGAGGAGGAGCGGTAGGGCTCTGGCGGACGCGGCGGCCATCTTCGTGGCGAGCTGGGAGGAGTGTGACTGAGAGATGGTTGTGCTTGTGTGGCTGAAGCTGGCGACGCGTATGAGTATTTCTAGACGAAGAATGCGACGCGCGGACGCGTGCGTGTGCAAGCGGAAACGAGTAGGTTTGGTGGACCGGAATAGGAGGCGACGATGTGCAGGGGGGAGTTCGCGCACGCTGTGCACGTGGAAAAGTCGTGGTCGCCGGTCAACATCGGCTGGATGATGGGCTCAAATTGTTTGTGCCGAAGCTACTCGCGGCTTTCCATTTCAGGCTGCCCTGTGTGTGAATCTGGTGTAATGCGGTGGCCGGTGAGGGTGTTGTGCGTGCGTGGGACAAGCGGTTTCTGACCAGTTTATCGGGAGGCCCAATCGTGCAACCTTTTTCGGCGACCAGAAGCAGGTTTTCATGAAAAAAAAAAGTAATCAGTAGAACGTGGATGTTTTGTTACACATTATCCCCACTAAACCAAAATATTTTTGTGAATTACACAGTACAGACGCAGACTGTCGGCGAGTTATGCTAACTAGGTTCTCGAGGGGATGCCCCGAGAGAAGGGTTTAAGAGAAGTCGTCGAGAATCTAGAATCGAAGGTGACAAGAGACGATTTAGACAGGCTCAGACCGCAATACGCGTAATACCCTACGTCCTGTATGGTGTATCTTGCATAGATGAGATGATGCAATGCCTGACAGCGTTGTTTGATGTTCTAATCTAGGGACCCCTGCCCTCCTTTATATATCCCAGGGGGCAAGGTTTACATGGTAAGTCTCCTAGTCAGTTACAATTGAAGAGTGCTAATAGGACAAGGTGTCCTAGTAGGAGTCTATCTTGCTTAGGGAACCCTAGGTATCCATACCCAACAAGCCCCGAGCGCTTCATTGTCTGAAGTTCAACTCTGCTGTGAGTCTTGGAATATTACCGAGTTGTTTGCCAACTCGAGCTCTTCTGAAGTCATCCGAGTTCTCTCTCAGCTTGTTGTATGAAGACTTTGAGGTGCTGAAAAAACTTCTTGGAGAATCTCATTGGTGCGCACCGTAAAGGTGCGCCCAATTGGGCAGCCCCCGAGCCTCGTTTTACTTTGAAGAAGGAATTCTAGGGTCTTCAATGAATATTTCCCAAAGAGCTTCAATTTCCGAAGAATCCGAGTTCTTTTGAACCCTAGCGTTGCCTCCGAGATTCGGTATTTAACCAAAAATTTTCGAAGAATCTTTGATGACGTACCCGTAGCCCCCGAGCCTTGATCCGATTTAAAAAATCAAATTAAGGATCTGAACTCTAGGATTTTGAAAGAAAATCTGAAGCAACATTGTTGAAGCGAAGATGTCCGAGTACTTTGCTGAAAAAGTACTCGGCTAACATCATGGTCCGAGTTTTTTGTTGAAAAAAGAACCTGGCTTGCATCAGCCCCCGAGCACGAAAGTGCGCGGAACTGCGATGGTGCGTCGAAGCTTGATCTGTAAAAATATAAATATTATATAGCAAATGTTGAAGAATATTTGAAAAAACTGAAATTTACTCAGTCTTGTCGATGAATCGAAAAGATATTGCGCATTGCGCAAAGACAAAATCGACGAGCGAGTAGATCCCGCATAAAGAAGTCGACGAGAACGCAAAATTGCGCGAAGTGTCTCAATATATGAGATTATTTTGGTGTCTGTATCTTTTCAAGATCGTGTGTTCGAGTAGCTAGTCCCGCTAGCCGTGCCTTCCACGATACCCCGGTTAATAAACACATCGGCTTGGAAAAAAACACGGTTTGCATCGCCAGACAAAAACTCTCGATACACTCCTCTTTAGAGCTAAAACAGACCACACTGAAGAAGTCAGCGAAAATGCAAAAAAGCACATGCAATTTACGAAAAAACAACCCGGCAAGATCGCGTGCTCGAGTAGTTAGTTCCGCTAGCCGTGCCCTCCACGATACCCCGGTTAATAAACACATCGGCTTGGAAAAAGCACGGTTTGCATCGCCAGACAAAAACTTCTCAAGACACTCGACTTTTAGGGATAAAACCAAACATACTGAAGAGGTCGGCGAAAATGCGAAAAGCGCATGAAGAGAAATCGACGAAATCATGGATCGCGAAGGTATTCACTTGTAGATACGAATAAATAATTAAAACATATGACTTAGCTTGATTCGTGGACAATTCGTTGATGAAGTCGCGCCGAGTCCGAGTTCTTGGTTGAAAAAGAACTCGGTTGGTGATCGTAGTCTGGGTTCTTGTCGAAAAAAGAACCCTGCTGGTTGCCGTAGTCTGGGTTCTTATCGAAAAAAGAACCCTGCTCGGACAGGAAAAGAACCCTGGCGACACTTTCCTACGAGTCACAGGGTTGATCTTGGCTTGGCCTCCTGGATGACGGAGGTCACGGTCCTTACTGAAGTACCCTGGCGGATGCTGGAGATGATCCTCAGGCCGCCAAGTAGTCTTGTACGACGACTATCTGCTTGGTCTTGATACTTGAGGGCAACGAGGCCGGAGTCATTGTTTGTCCGAGTCGAACTCGGCTTCTGCCTCCAGGTACTCCTCTGAGTTGGATACGATCCGAGGATCGTGTCGGAGTCGGAGACCCTTGACGATCTGATCTGCGCACGGTGACCCGCGCAGGTGGTGGCGGAGACGCCATTGTCTCGCCGCGCAATTCACGGCGTAGTCTGCGCGGGCGGCGGGCGGCGGAGCTGACGCAATCGTCACGTCGCGCAGTTCATGCCGAAGCTTGCCGTCCTAGTTTGCAGTGCAAAGCCAGGAACCGAAATGAATGTCGCGCCTTCCTCGAACTTGACGTTGACGGAGGCGCTGAAGGATGCCATCGACTCTATAGCGAGTTCTCGACGAGGGAATCCCCACGGACGGCGCCAAAGTGTCGGCGAGTTATGCTGCCTAGGTTCTCGAGGGAATGCCCCGAGAGAAGGGTTTGAGGAGAAGTCGTCGAGAATCTAGAATTGAAGGTGACAAGAGACGATTTAGACAGGTTCGGGCCGCAATACGCGTAATACCCTACGTCATGTATGGTGTTTCTTGTATAGATGAGATGTGATGCAATGCCTGATGGCGTTGCTCCATGGTCTAATCTAGGGACCCCTGCCCTCCTTTATATATTTCAGGGTGCAAGGTTTACATGGTAAGTCTCCTAGTCAGTTATAATTGAAGAGTCCTAGTAGGACAAGGTGTCCTAGTAGGATTCTATCTTGCTTAGGGAACCCTAGGTATCCATACCCAACACAGACACTCACATACACGCACGCACACTTGTCCCTACAAACATACGCACGCAACCCTACCCCTAATGAGCACATCCGAAAGACTGGACCGGCAAATCCTCCAAATTGACGAAGTCACCATAGGCGCCTCGCTATCGACGGGCATGTCGCCTACCACTGAAAGAATAGCGCCAGTTAAATCCTGGAATAAATCCAAAAAAAATGCGAGCACCAGTGCCGAATCGAGGACTCGAACCCTGATGGCTGGTTCCACCACAAGGAACCTTGCCAGCTGAGCTAGAGCTCAGTTCACCACTAAACCAAAATATTGACATGCCTATTTATTAATTAAGCATTCATATCATTACAATAAATAACCTAAAATAGTAAAATGTTGATGAAACTATTTATAAACTACAAGGCATTACACGGTGGTACAAAAACTGGACCAAAACACACCCGTGTGTGTGTGTGAAATGTGAGCTCTTTGAATTTTTCAAACAAGCTAATTGATTTTATAATTTTTTTCTCTTCTTGTTCCTTTTTGCTAGACTACCATGTCTGGACGTGGTACGAAACAATTGATGTCACACACATATATCAGCGGCCATTGAGTGCATAGTTATGAACATTCATACAAAAAATATTTACAAAATTTCTCTTAAAAAGTCATAAAAAAAAGAGTTGAATAAGCTAATCATGAAAATTTACTCGAGAACTTATTCTAAATTTTTTTATAAAGTTATTAGGAAACTTTAAGTAAATGGTTTTTTTTCACAAGTTTATTCTAAATTTTTTTCTTTGAAATTTATTAAGAAATTATTTTGTCACACAAATTTAAGTTCAAACTTCGGTACGTAGGGGGTGTTTGGTTCCCCAGCCACCACCAGCCAAACCACTGTAGCGTGGCGAGTGTGGCGGTCAGAATTGGCGCCACAACCCTGTGTGTCGTGGCTGGCTAAGGCTGGCAACCAAGCAGGCCCGTAATTTTTTATCAGAGATTTTCTTTAATATTGTTTGCACAATTTATTATTATGACACATTATTTTGTAAAAACTTTGTATCGTGTCTTGATATATACTCTCTCCGGTGCAAGATTAGATGTCCTTCTATGCGCGAGCGCGTTTGCAGAAAGGAAGACCGTCGCCGCCGTTCCCCGTCATTTTGGACTCTTATACCCCTGATTAAAAGCAACCGAACGGCAAAAAAAAAATAGGAAGTGAAGGAGTCGAACCCACACCCACGCGCAAAGGATTGTATCAAGCTGTGTTCCTCTAACCAATTAGCCGCAAACATCGTTGGTGCTTACAATGTACCCGTAGCGCTATTTATTAGGGCGTAGAAGAAAAATGACCTCTAACTAATGACGCCTTGGTAGGAGTAATCTAGTCTTAAGGGACTTCTAATCTTGCACCGGAGAGACTATAAAATTTGGCTCATATTTTTTTAACAAAATAATTGCAGAATACTTCTCTCGAAAAAAATATTGGCTAAATTGCTTAGGCGTAATAATTCCATACAATACTTATGCGGGGAAAAGGTGATATTTAACCATCTAGAAACCAGCTGACGTGAACGCCAGATCGATCAAAAACCGGCCTCATGTGGGCACGAGGGTGTTGTATATCCAGTTCAACAACTATACGCGGTTCGTAGTTGGGGTTGAATTTTAGACTCAGAAAAGAGTTAAGGGGAGTAATCTGGACTTCTTCCTATAAACAAGTGCTTACTAGAACACAAGTTTGCAACTAATCTACCTTTTGCTTTGGGCAGACAGTACAAATAACTCGTTAGAGCAGCAACAACAATGGTAACTAGTCCTTAGACAAGCTTGGAGCACCAGCAAAACACGGTGAGCCAGGTTTATGAAGTTCCACAGCAGATTCTGCGTAATGTAAGTAGCCATTTCTTCATTATCGTCCATGAACCATGGCTGCATCTTGCAGGTTTTTAATGCATCTATGTTTCTTGTCCCGTAATTTGTTTGGAAAAATATATGTTTCCAGAAGTGTATCATGTTCTAGTTGACTTGCTGTGTCACTATCATCCAGTATAAGAATGGTTGTATTCATGATATTCAGGGAAATATGACACCTGTGTGGGGGCAACTCAATTTTCGGCACGATTTAGCGGTAAGTTATTTGCATATGTGTAAGACAATATGTTCTATTAATATTTTTTTCCGATAATGGAAGCTACAATTTACAAATTTACTAAAAACTGATGGTGCTTCTGCTTTCTGGTATGTTGCACCGTTTTTCCGTTTTGAACTAAAAAATATTTTCTTGTTTTTTTAGCCCCAAAGCTTCAGATTGACAACCATAGCATTCTGGATTTGGAAGCTCCGTTTATCTTTCTTTCTTTTTTCTAGATGCAGTCATAGTTTCTGTTCTGTTCTGCTCTTTTCCAAAAAAAAAAAAAAAAAAAAAAAAAAAAAACTCCCACATTTCTTTACTCTTATGGTAGCCACTGAAATGGAGATGCGAAGTTGAATCAAACAGCGGGTGCTGAGTAGATGTTGACTCCCTGCTACCGAAGCATGTGGAACCACGTCTGCCAGCCGCCACAAATTGATAATTACCATGTGCTAGGCATGAGACGGAAAAAAAATGGCTATATTGGATTCCCCTGGTTATTAGGAGACCGGTCATCGAACCGGTGAGAGTCTCGGTTCACTGGTTTAATAGTTTGAATTTATGAATTGAACCGGCCACAGATACATAGATCGTTGAATTGAACTGGCCACAGATACATAGTCAAGTATATCAATACCAATGCGTTGATCATCAGCTACGAAAATACCAATGCCTTGATGACAACCAGATACGTTACTGAATCCAGGGAGGAGGAGGGCATCAAGGAGTTCGAAGCGTTGATGACAAACAGAGACGTACTGATCCAGGAGGCATTTGCAGATTACAGGACTAGTAAACAATCTACCTTCTCGGCCACAAGTGGTCGGGACGCTCTGCTCGTTCCTGAAGTAGTTCCTCAGGGTCAATCTTGCCCTTCGCCAGAGCAAGGCCTCTTGTAGTTGCCCTTGAAGTACTTCTCGCCCCAGACCTTGCCGGCCTCATAGCTGCTCACATTGCCCACGACGACGTTTCCTCCCCAAGTCAAGGTCACCTGTAGTTGAAGTATGCCTCCCTCGGGTTCTTGCTCACGTTACGGCGTCATGAACGCGTACAACAATCCCTGATCCACCTAATGTGCGCGGTGCTTCGTCGTTCTCCGGCGCCCCAGAAGTTCATATACTGGGATGTTGCTACACAGCACGCCGGCACGGTGCCGGGAACGGCGTCGCCGACTCCGGCAAGCTGCCGATCTTTGGCCGCCGTAGGGGGTCAAGGATCATGAGCCCCGGATCAGCTTGGCGAGCCACCTGAATATCTCCGCCCCACACGTCCCTGCTGATGGGCTGTCGGACGTAGTCAGACGTCGCCTTGTAGAAGCCGTCCAAAGGGATGGTCGTTAAGAATGTCCCTCTCCGGAATGAGGTCACCACTGCCCACGTAGACGTAGAGCACGGACTCGACCCAGCTCACCTCCCTGCAGTGCGTCCGGTTCATCCCCAGCTCGGAAAGCGGCTGTGCATCACCGGGAGGAGCGCGTCGCACGTGCCGAGGTATAGACCCTGGAAGCTGGCCGTGCGACCCATCAGCAAACACGCCTAACGAACACGGCGTCCGGGAGGGCCGGAGGCGACCACCTGCCATTTGGTCAGGATGGTCGATGGCGCCATGGTCGATGGTCACCGGCACGATGAACGCCGTGACCTTGGGGTGCACACGGGCACGAGCTTCACCTTCCACGACAGCCACGATGCCGAAGCTCTCGCCTCCGCCACCACGGATGGCCAGAACACGTCACGCCCCATGGCTTTCTGTCGAGGAGCCTCCCCTCGGCGTCGACCAGCACGGCGTCGACGACGTGTCGACCGGCGATGCCGTACTTGCGCTGAAGCAAGCCGAACCCACCGCCGCTGAAATG
>JACEFO010001296.1:0-46921 GCA_015342445.1 Digitaria exilis | reverse complement strand
AGGACAGCTACTAGTAAGTGCATAACAGATAGCAACGACAAACAGATAATTTATCCACAAACAAAACAAACAGATAATTTACAACATAACGTTGTCATGAAGAATGATATACTACATGGGCCGGCAGGTTCAGCGCATATACATATGCTCCCATTAGTAGGATACAGGCTTCATTAACTGTTCATCTTCCGCGAATCTAGCAATACTTTGCCCTTATTGTACAACAATCACAAGAAAAAAGTTACAAGCTACACAATATTTATATGACCCACTACTACCTATCGGTGCATTAATTATAATCACCCATGTTCAGATCCTAGCTGTGACTTATCTTCTGCAATCTGCTCTTAATTATCACTTACAGCCTCATCGATCTGTGAGTCCCAAAACTGCACATGCTTATGTAGATTCCATGATGTACCATATCAACATTAAGCTCGTAATAACGTCAGCAATGCTGGTCTGAAAGAGATAACTTATAAATATACGTACACCAAAGGCAATGGCAGGATATGATGGACATTCGATCAAAGCCATACAAAAGAATTATTTTTGAAACCTTTTAAATTTCATTAAGAAGTAATCTATTTTATGGACGATGGATACACAAAGTTAAACCCATATACACATCATATTATGCAGTGTAGCAGCACAACTAAAAGATCCTTTTAATTTCAAGTTGACATATTGCAACTAAGAGTATGTCTAGTGGAGGTCTCTATTCAAGTCTCTACTCTAAATTTTAGGAGGGGAGAGCAAAAAACTAACTCCAGTGGGGATTGTAAATGGGATCCTATTTTCTATGCCTTCCTAAAATCTGATCCCAAGACCCTAGAAATAGGACCCTCCTACCCATAGACTCCACCAATTATTATTAATTTTTCTTTTTAATTTGATTGTTGGGTTTCATAGCTCTCAAATTTTACAACTAGACTTGTAAAATAGGATTTAGGAGTCTAATTTAGCTACTCCCACTAGAGATGCTCTAAGTTGACTAGTTCAGATATTTTGCGATATGTGGCAACTGCTGGCACCCCATCTAATTAGATGCTATATGCATGGTTGACTACGAAAACAATTATCTAGTTTTGGTTGAACGTTTAATATTTAATTTTTCGTTGCTGACCACACATATTGTATACATTATTTTTCAGTTGTATTTATTTCTTCTCTTTTGGCACAAATCAAGTTGACTATCAGAAGATGTGATTATTGATTGCATAAATAATATAATACTATCTATATATAGTGAAAGCTTTTTAAATAATATATAGCAAAGTAATAGCCCAAACTACAGACTGTGTCCTTTCTCTCAAGTTTGATGTTAAAACATCAGACAGAGCAACATATTATATGTTTAAAATTTGTATACGTAGTCCAAGTTCAGCCGTAGATGCTGGTAGTATATAATAGGATCAACGGTGTGCACAGATGGACAGATCCGATCCAGGGGTTGACAGTGATGACGTCCAGGAGGTTTGTCGTATCCAGCCGCCCTACGTCAGGCATGTGTAGATTTAATACCATTATTGCCCTTTTGATTCAGCCCTACTCCTACTAGCTAGCGTAGCGTTAATAATTAAGCTAGTACTTAGTTATTGGAAGTCCAATTCTATGTGTCTATTTGTAAAATCCGATGCTGTCTTCTCCAGCTGCATGCACACGCGTCGATGGTTAAACTATATATACTATTTGTTGAACTGGTATGTGGTGTGTATGAAAAAAAAGGTTGTACTTGCTACAACAAGAATCAAAAGGTGACGAGATACATATGAAATATTAAGAAACATAATATCATAGATAATTCAAAAGTTAGAACAGGCGGGGCACAGATAATAATATGATAGGATCGGTTATTAGAAACTTCAACTGAAATTTATAGGTTTGTTTGTCTATGTTTAACTTTTCGTTTTATTAAAAAAAAGCAATATGGCTTTAATTTTGATTCTATATATCATGTGATTTTACGAATGTATGGTTTATTCGGGATTATTCTAGTTAGTACTAAGATTGATTGGAACGGCTTACCCCAAAAGGGACACCAGTGTATTCTTTATGTATCCCTAGAAACACGTCGATGTATAAGATACAAGAGTTATACATATAGGACTCCAAGTCCTAGTTGAATACAGTGATATGTTTAATCCTATTACATGTATACTTCCAAATCCCCCTCAATCTCAACATGTAAAGGTTAGCCACTTGTAACATTGAGATTGCGATGAAACTCAAGAAGACGATGCATAGACTGAGGCTTAGTGAAACCATCCGCAACTTGATCTTGAGATGATATAATGCGAACATCCAATTGTTTTTGTGCAACACGTCTCGGACAAAATGGTAATCAATTTCAATGTGCTTAGTGCGAGCATGAAACACTAGATTGGTAGACAAGTACGTGCCACCAATTTTAATTATCACGCCATAATATTGGCACCTTTTGCTGAGGGACGCCCAACTCATGAAGAAGAGACCGAACCCATATAATTTCAGCCGTAGCATTTGCTAAAGCTCTATACTCAGTCTCAGTACTTTACCGAGAAACAGTAGCATATTTCTTCGCTTGCCAAGAAATAACATTAGCAGCAAGGAATACTGCAAAACAGCCGGTGGACCTGTGATCATCAGAACAAGTGAACAACCAGCACTTATGACAGCAGGGTCGAAGCAGGGCAGGGGACCCTCCGCGGTGCACTCCCCACCACGCCAGCGGCGCCCCTTCCCACCACGCCGGTGGAGAGAGGGAGCGACGGCGAGCAGATAGGAAACTGTCCAGTACTGGGGCTAATGGGGACAGAGATGGCGTGGGGCTCGCCTTGCTCCTCTCCTGCTCCGACATCTCCGTCATCATGGCGCAGGGCACCGAGCGGATCCAAGGTGTGTGCAGCCTCTCGCTCAACTATCCCTTTCCTCTTCTTTCTTGACTCGCTCGGTCGCTCCTGAATGTCTCTGTGGTGGTGGCCGTAATGGATCTGATCTCGCGGGCATGGCGGAATCCTGTTAGGCCTTGGTAAGACGAGAGGGCAGGTGGGTTGCGGGTGCTGCCCTTTGCACGGATGCTGCCAGGCTTCCTCTGTGTTAGTCCACGAACGAATTGGCTTCTGCATTCACTCAATTGCTAATCGTGCGCAATGAATTCCTCCATGTTGGCGAGCGACATGGTTGCCACTTGCCAGTGCTCCAAAATCTTGAAATCAACGGCACTATGTGGTATATCTGCGATGCATTGTGAATTATGACAAATCATGCCTTGCCTATACTGGGCACCTGAGTTACCTGACCACCTGAGCAGAAATGAAGTTTGATTCTTTTCCAGGTGTGACCACTCTCTGTATAACGTATCTCTACTGAAGATTAGCTATATTTGCCGAGTAGTGCTATTATTTATCATAGTACACCAATTTTACTTTGTTCTTCAATTCAATCTGCCATCTTACAACTAATTTATGACATGATGGAAGTAATCCCTGTCCCTGTTGCTCATTCAGTTAGTGTATTTCATAGTCTATTTCCGTTTTTAGAGTATTTCAATTATGGTCCAGGTATTGCCTCTGTATTGCTGCTGCCTGATCCAGTTTAGTTTGTTAGCATGTCAGTTGCCTTCCAGTCTAAAGGTTATGTACTGGAATGAATAAAATACTTGTTTAGCATGTTGCAGCATGTCAAGTGCCTCGTCACTCTCCCTCTTCCTTCTGTTGGACTACTAATTGGACATTTACAACTATAAAGGATCACGTCGGCACCTGATTTCACATTTAAAGTCGAACAAGGTATCTCACTTTTTGCACTAAGACTTATATAGTGTGCATGTTGGCACAGATACATATATATCATATACCTATTTCAATGTGCTCAGTTTTAACTGTAGTTGCTTGTGAGCATGTCATTCAGACTCCCTCCGCTCTCAAGGCATGTCCATGATAACATCTTCGGCCCAACAATCTTGAGGGATACAAGGTTTGGACTGCATCTGTTTTGTGTCATGTCCTTGTTTGATGTGGAATCTTTAATTAACCTTGTGTTCGTTCTTTGCAGTGTTTGGGTGATGATGAATAAGAAAACCAGAAGACTCAAAGATGCCACATGAAGTTGGAGTTGGAGGCAAAATAAGAGTACCAAAAAAAGTGTTTGATATGATAAGAACTTGAAGCGGTGGGTGGAAGGTGCTACTAATTTAGAACAAGACTTGTAGAATGCCATTCGGTTCAGTTTATGCACTAATTCAGATCAGTGGCTTATTGAAAATAAGATAGGAGATTAGAGGAGGGTAGGAGGCACTATGATGCATGTATGAGCACGAATACATGAACATATGTACGTATGATCAGATGAGGCAATATAATGTATATATGGGTTATTTTGTCAATTTTTGTCACCTATTTTTTTTTTGTTTTTTAATCCAACGTTGGAGACACTAGTTTGGAACTCGTGTCGCCTATTTCTAAGTCATAGGCTGGTTTCAAACCCACGTCTCCTATGTGAAGTTATAGGAGACGCTAGCTAGTTTATTTGAAATCTGTGTCTCCTATGTGGATCATTAGAGAAGCGGGTTGGTAAAAGTCCGCGTCTCCTATAACTTTCATATGGGAGACGAAAATTTGGAGACCTACATATTCTAAACCACGTCTCCTTTTAGCCTTCCTTACATAGTGTTGGTTTAAATCTAGCCTCTATAAGAGTTAGCCATGGCCATAATTAGCCTACTTATGGAAGAAATGAGCTCTGTTGGTTCACCAGCTGTCTATCATGGTCTGTAAAGCCTGTGTTTGGTTACATTACTTGTGTTGGATGTGATGACCGCTTTATCGTACGTTGAGCGATGTGAATTTAACACGATCACCGCTTTCTTGCTCAGTCTCATTCTTTTTCTCCGTCACTTGATCCATTGCTAACAAGGATAAAATCATGCTATCTGTCTCTTACAACTGGGCCCACCGAAATAGAACATCACCCAGGCATTTTGAGAAAATTCCCTATTTGACACTGGGAAAATTTCTAATTCCCTATTTGACACTCAAAACTTGAAAATTCCCTATTTGGCCTAGATGCAAATTTTACTTCCCTATTTGACACAACCGTGAGTAGAGCACGATGACAGTGTTAACTGGCAGATGAAAAGTCCGTTTTCCCCTAGCGTCGGACAATGTCATTTAGGAATTGACAAAAAATTTCTCCTTTCATATTGTTAATTTCTTCGGGGGCAGCATTCTCCCCACTGCCATGGCCGTCGATGGGTACAACATTCTCCCCATTGCGGGCATCGCCCTCCATGCTCCTGCCCACACCTGCGCCTACCACGTCACCCGCACCCGCGCCTCCCTCGTCCATATGGCAAAAAACTAGCAATGAATCGTCCAAAGTTGACAGAATCAACTAACAGAGGTCACGGTAGTGTCAAATAGGGAAGCAAAATTTGCATTCGGGTCAAATAGGGAATTTTCAAGTTTTGAGTGTCAAATAGGGAATTAGAAACTTTCCTAGTGTCAAATAGGGATTTTTCTCTTCATCCTTTATCCATTTGTTCTCCTCCACACATTTCATCCGTATCCTCTGATTTGATTCTCACTAAAACTAGATGCGCACTATCATGCACCCGGTTAGGAATCTCATTTCTTCGAATGCATGTAACAAAAAGGCGGAATACCCAAATGCATCCTACGAAAAAGGCTCAATTTTGTCCCTGAACTACGAAAAAGGTCATGCTCGTCCTCATTCTTTCATTTTAGTACCTCATGCCACGTGGAGCACCATGTGGCTTGCTTCGTCATCACTTGAGGCTGTGAAATTCTAGTTTTACCCCTGGTCGTTCCTCATCTCTTTCCCAGGCACCACTCCGTTCCTCGTGGCACTATCTCATGTCATTGACCACCATGGGTCCAACTATGGCTGGTATTGTAATGTCTTCAAATGATATAACAAAAGTAGTTGTTTATTAAAAGAAATGAGGAGAAAATGAGAGGGGAAGGAGAAAATGAGAGGCAATTACAGTTGTATCCTTTCTCTCTACTGAAACAAAGGCGAGGAGGCATAAAAGGGTCTGCCAAAAAAATTAGAGAACCCTAGTACGTACTGATTGGGCAGTGAGGTGGCAAGCCACGTGGTGCTACACATGGGACGATGGACTAAAATGAGTCAGCTGCAAAAAAGTTCAAGGACAAGAATGTCCTTTTTCATAGTTCAGGGACGAAATTGAGCCTTCGAGGATAGTTTGAGGATGAATTTTACTATTTCGCCTAAGAAAAACTACCGGAGTCCAATGATATGACCATTTTCAAACCATCAGCCTCAATTCTTGCCCTCCAAAATCATATGACAACATGGAAGGAGTAGAAAAATAAACTCATAATAATATCTCATGAAAATGTTTTAGTAACATTTGTACGACTGAGTGTTGAATGACATTTTCGGATTATAGGTTCCATTCCATCAAGGCAAATATTACATTTTTATCTGAATTAGTAGTTAATGAACCGACACAAATAAGAGTGGAGAGTACTATCGGAGTTTTGCTCCGGGCAAGGTTTAAACAGGTGAGACGATTGACGATTTCAGGGAGAGAATTCTGGAACAAAGAATCCGAAGGTGACACAATGATGCAAGGTTTAAACATGTTCAGGCCGCCAGAGTGTAATACCCTACGTCCTGTATCGGTGGTGTTGTTTGTATTGCAACGAATGGGTGTACAAGCTCGAGGCTTGGAGGCTAAAATCTTGATTGTGAGACGAAGGATGAGATATCCTCTGGGGGTCTTCCTAGGTCGCTTTATATAGTCCGATGACCTATGGTTTACAAGTTGGTTTGATCTAATCCTAATTGGATACAAGGAAACTAATCTCCGGGATCTTCAGAGTATCTTGACGTCGGTTGACCAAAATCTTGTGTTATCTCGTTGTCTTTACTTGGCCGGTATGGCATGGGGTGACCCGTGCACCTAGATCTTTGTCAGAATGAGCCGTAATGGGCCCAGGGTATCCATATATGTCAACTACTAAAGCAGTTTGGCGGATATTAAAGCAGCAGGTAGGGGATTACATAGTTTTGCAACCACGAAACTCAGGTTTCTTAAATAGTTAACTGGTGATGAGAACCTCAGGTTTTACAATGGAAACATTAGGTGACATAATCACACGCGTAAGTCAAATTGTGGCTGCACTTAGCTTGGACAACGAGACAAGGCCCTCCAAATGAAATATTTCCATGAAGGAACGATATGCGTGCCACTATTGCCAGGATCCAAACAGTAAATTAAGGCCAAACCATAGATTTTTCACCCTTGAGAATATTTTTTGAACTCGACAATGGTTTCAACAAGGAAATGAAAAAAAAACGCAACTATTGTCAGATACATCCAGCTAAGGCTAAACCTAGAAATTTCTCCCCGATGAAGCCACAGAACTGGTACCCACAAGCTTCTCCTAACCAAAGATCAAACACACCCTAGTGCTTCCTCACACTCCTTTCATAGCCAATATTGCCATCCACAACATGGGTCTCTAACTTTGAGTCACTGATGTATGGACTCATGTCATTGAGCAAAAGTTAGAGATCGATGCAAAGTTAGAGCAACCACTTCCCACAATATACAAACCTTCTTTCGCGCGTTAATTCGTAACAAGGCGATACGCTGAGGCTGCCACAGTCAAATCATGGGTCCCTTGTCAAAGTCAAACCCAATTAGTCTAGGCTGCAGCTCCTTTGCATTATGGGTTCCTTGTTTACACAGGAGCTTGATACTAAATCAGGCAGGTATTGCTAGGTAGCTTCCTTTGTACAAAAGGAAACTAGCTAGTTTCGTGCATATACAGTTGTATATATATATTCTGTGTTTGAGAAAATATAATACTCTTACTTGTCTCGTGAGCATAATCTTGTCTCCTAGGAGAGTGTAACAGAACCGTCATGCAAACCAATATCATCGGCCAAACCCCAACACTCCAACAACATGAACCTGTCATATCTGTACGTTTCTCCAACAATCGGAAGCTCGCTTTGCAAGTACAGACAATATTAGTTGTGTTCCAAGCGCAGTAATCTTTGATAATAATAATAATGGACTAGCTAGCTACAGTTTGGATCTTCATCTGACTTAAATCAGTAGTAATCGAGCATGCAGTGGTAGCAGTCGTAGAGGCATCGCGCAACCGACCGGAAAGGACTGTGAGGAAGAACGCAGCAGCTGGCAGCCACTGCGAAAGCAGTGACAACATTATCGTTTTGTGGACTTTATATTCGCCGACTTAGCAAGTGCCAGGTTATTTTAGTATCGTTTTGTGGATGATTATCTATTACTATGAATGGTAACTTGACATCCAATTTTTTTTTCAATTTTGAGCTTTTTAATTTGTAGTAAAAAAATGTTCTATTATAATTTAGCTGCGGCTTCTACCATATCAAATCAACCCAAACATTGAAACACAAGTGACTGGTCACATTTGTATTGGTGAAAACTGCAATTTTCATTTCATATGAAAGATTGTGACCAAAGTGGCATGTATCCAAAACATCATATATACTGGAGAATCGATCAGAAATATAATAAACCATCAAGCTGTCAGCATCCAATAAGCTGAGCTGTAGACTGTGGAGTAAAATAGTTACCATCCAGATCTGAAAGCAGATCAAGCTCTAGGCTGTGCAATAGATAAAACAGAAGACGTACAGGTTAGGTCCATAAATTACTACTGTTACTGTGCACATGCATCTTTTGGCAAGCTAGTTCACACATGCAATCGATTCAGATGCAAACTGCAAACTAATTTACGACCGATTGCGTAGAGTTGAACATTATTGAAAGTAACTTAATATGAATCAAATAGGAAGCAAGCACTGTTATCTAGGTATAGCTACTGACCCCATCAATTGAGATCATCTATCTGGAGAGAACCACGTCAAAATATTTGATGCACATGCATCCAATTAACCAATGATTGAATGAGTTTAAAGAAGATGAAATAGCCCAAAACGGAGCGTAGCAACTGCCAGGCATAACGGATCAATGGACACATGCAATGCACCGTGTGATCAGCGAAGATAGCATATATACAAAGTATGTACCTGAAAGATATCACAAACGTTAATATATGTATATGTAGAGATCATTCAGATCCCTCAAATGAACAGAGTGATCTATATATAAACAGACGATACACTGCGCCGGCCAGTTCATGTTTAGTGTGTGGTTCAGTTCAATGAACTTGCAAATACCCCATATATATGCACACTAAGCTGGCGGTAGGATTCTATGGTTATTATACGGAGGAAACCACTGATGGAATCTCCTCAAATCTGGCACACAAATATATCTATGTTGGTGGTTTGTGTTATTATAGAATAATTCTTGAGGGAAGTTGCTGAGTAATAACATCTACTAGTGATTTGCGCACGCCCCTGCGCGTGGCTTAATAGATAAGGAAATCGAGTAAATAAAGTCAAAAATTGAAACGCAATAGGAAAAGAATGGGAATCAACAAATAATACTTTCAGCATTTAGTTATTGCCAAGGGTGTGTTTAGATTTGGAAAGATTCCCCGAAAACGCATTGTAGACCCAAAAACACATTGTAGATGAATAGTCTTCTGTGAGTGAGAGGGATGGGATGAATAGGGAAATCTAAACGCAGCCTAAATCACATGGATTTTGAACTGATAAGAAAACAATAGGAAATCAAGTGTAAATTGTTGCACTAAAAACAAGGAGATACACTGTCTGTGCAAATTGTTGCACTAAAAACAAGGAGATGCACTGTCTGTGCAAATTGTTGCACTAAAAACAAGGAGATGCACTGTCTGTGCAAATTGTTGCACTAAAAACTAATTTGATGACTTCAACACACAAGAAAAGGAGATGCGCACTGTCTGTGCAAATTTTTGCACTAAAAACTAAGTTGACGACTTCATAGAAATCGACCTATTGAAGTAACTAAATCTTGAAATACACAGGAATATATATGCTCTGAAAACTGGATTGTATATTTATTATAAACTTAGTTGTAGGCTACCAATTATGCATATCAACGAAGAATCAAATAAAAAGGAGCAGCCAGACAGTTATAGCAATACCATTGACAGCAAGCAGCAATCCTGAAGCACATTAGTGATAATACAAAGAAGCAAAAGGAGATCCAACGAAGTATAAATAAGTATTACTTCCAATTTAGACTCCACCCCCTAGACATAATTCTCCATCATACTATTCCTGCATTGGCAAAGATGGATATGTCTAAAACACCAAAATTAAGTAATTTAATTATTATCAGGTTTTGGACATGAGCGACAAAGTTAACACAAAGGAATCAAAAGCTAATATTTTCCCTCTCTATTGTTGATGCTGTTTCTCCAATCTGCTGAAGGGAAACGAAATTAAGCAGTGGTTTATCACTACCACCTGAACGACGAATTAAAGCAAAACAAAGGACCTTCTTTGAGAAGCTCTGTATGTTAGTAAATCTAAATATTCAGGACTCAGGAGAAGGACACAATATTTAAGAAACAGGCAACTCACCTCACGTGGTTTATCTGGGCAGGACACAGGTCATTGGTACGTTTCCGAAAAAGCTCTTAAAGCCTGAGAGGTATCAATTGTGTAAGTGCTAGTCTGTACACGGAGAAAGGTACAATTTGATAATACTTCAATATGCATGGGACCTAGAAGGTTACTACCTCATTTCTTCCTAAATCTTAGATGAACAGCAGGTTGATGCTAACATCTGAAAAAATTGGGTGTAGCTACTATTTATGTGACAGAGGATGGAGAAATGAACTCCTGGTAGCTGCTAATTTCTGAGCAGTATCTAGAGGGGGACACAAACTTCTTTAAAATCTGTGTACATTATAAAAAACATACTTAAATAACTGAATACAATTAACCCACACTGACCTAACTCTATAAACATGTACGTTCTCATTCAATATGGCATGCGTAAAGATGTAGAGGACTGACATTCATCAATGTGGAGTAGGAAAAAATGTTGGTAAATTTAGTTTCAGCTCTCTTGTGCCTATATATTTATTCTTGACATGTTGCATACTACATGTGCTAAACAGTTTGCATTGAAGATTTTATACAATACTGATGCTAAAATACATGATTTTTGAAGTAGTTATTACAGATATTTCAATGAATAATTCAATTGGTTATACGCCAAACAAAACATAAATGGAAGAAGGCAAAGGCAAAACAAGACTCAGCGAACCTGAAGAATCATAACTGAAGCGCTATTATTTCTGAAGCTATTTCGCCGATATTATACTGAAAAATTATCAGTATGTAGTAGAATTCTACATTGGATACATTTTGTTCTGAATGGAGCCAGATTATTAGAAAGAATAGTAATATCTCTAGACATAGAAGACATGTACATGGGCAGTGACACACAAGAATTATAGATCTATGCCATAGCTTAGCTCATTCCCGTCATGTGTTATAAATATGAATAAACAATGACGTCAAATGAATCACACCTGGTTGTCAAAGAAACAATCACAGGACTGAACCATCTCAAGGGCCTTGTCGAGCAATAAAAATGATAACTGCTCTGCTAGGTGTATACTCAAATTGTAGACTCAATTTCAACCTGCAAATGACATCAAAACCCAATTATCAACAGGTACAAAGCATTAGTCATTGACGTGCCAAAACAATTAATGATCAAATAAAGACGCTAAATCAAAATACGTTGGTATTGGATGGATCCACATATTGCATTGCTTTCCCAGGCAACCAGCTACAATTTGAGCGACGAATCAGCCTAGGATGGTAGGCATCTGCAATTAGCATGGGTGAGAGGAGAGAAAGCGTCAGGTGCAGTCTGAGGGCCTATTCGCTGCACTGCTGCTGGCTGCGGCTGCACTGCTACGCTATACACAAGCAGCCAGCTGCAGCTAGCAAGCAGCGGCAGAACAGCTGCAGCCGCAGCGGCCGAACACCCTGTGAGACAGGAGCCAATGCGTGGAGAGAAGAGACTGGCAGTCTCGCGACGGGCCGCCGGCTGCCCCAGCCGCAACCCCTTCTACCACCAGCCCCGCTCAGAGCACGACCGGCCGGGGCAGCGCGGCGCGGTGGGGTGGTGGGCCACATCACGGCCACCACACGGAGGCCGGGCTGTGCTACTGTCGCCCAGCGTTGATGGATCCACGCCCCGGCGTTGGTCCTGCCCGACTCTGGCCGCCTTGCCCGGTCGTCCCGCTGGCAGCGCCGAGCCAACGCCGTTAGCCGCCGCGCACCGGCTGCGCCTGGGCCCGATTGCCCGCTGGGGCTGCATTGCGGGCGGCGGCTGACCGTGTATGGACTATGGCCGCGGCGGTGGGGGCGGGACGGAGGACCGCCGGCGGCACGGCTGGCGGAGCGGGGCCATGGCGGTGCCATCGCGCATGGTGCCGGGGTCGAGGACTCGAGGCACGACCGTAGCAAGGCGGCGGCGGAAGGTCGAGGGTTGGATCTCTCCTTGATTTTGTTTCACCCACTAGCGATCTCTAGAAAGTTACCGTGCCTTGCAATTGTGAACGATGGAGTTGTCCCAAATCAACGACTGATCAGTGGGCCCTTTTCCCTTCACGAGGTGAACTGATCTGTTTACGGAGGAGTCGAGAGAGTTCGAACCAAACGAGAGATGTCACGTTATCTGTAACATCCCTAGTTTTAATTAACCTTAAAATAATGTTAAAAGTAAGCCAAGGCTAATTAAGCAGGGAAATCAAAGGAAATGGGAAAAACCAATTAAATTTGAGCCAAAATCATTCAAATGAGCCCATAAGGAAAACTTTGAAAATTTCTAAGAAACTTGAAAAAGTGCAAATATAAAAGTTGTAGAGTAAGTCAAACCAAGCAACTTTCATTTTCAGACCATAGCCTAAAAATGCTTGGAAGCATCTCAAAACTTCAACCCCAATCTTGGAAATTTAAAATTTCAATTCAAATTCAAAAGCTGAAATGGAATCTTAGCCAAAACTCAAGATTTTACTACAGAACATCAAAATCTCCCAAAAGCAAAGTTGTTCTTCATCACATTTCAGAACTTTGCCTCTTTGGACACTTTGGCCAATTTTGCCATTAAGCCCCTCGAATTTCAGAAATTCAGTTCAAAACAGGGATTTACCCCTTTTTGAATTACAGCCAAGATTTAAACTTTTTCTTCAAATTTCCAGTGCAGTAACGTGTCTAATGAAATTCTAGACAACTTTCATGTTGGAAGATTTTCAAGTTATGTTCAAAATTTTGAAATTAGAGCCATGCCAATCAATTGACTTTTGCACCGCTCACGGCGTGCTCACGGGATGCCAGCGCGGCGCTCGCGCGTGCCGAGCTCGCCGCCGGCAGCTTCCGTCGCCGTCCGTCCTCGCCTGCGTCGACAAGTGACACGGCTGGGTGTCCCCCCTCACCGCGCATGCGCCTGGCAAGGTCTCACGGTCGGAGGCGCACTGTAGCGCTGACCCCGCGCTCGCCACCGCGTCGCCGCCGAGGACCGCCGGTCACTGCCGTCGCCGCCGTTGCCCGCCGGTCCAAACGGCGACTTTCGCGTCCCCCGCGTGCTCCTTTCCCACGCCCTGTCCCCTCTCGCTCGCTCACGCGCGTCTGCTGCCCGCAGCACGCCTGCGCGCGCGCGTTGACGCCGCGCACGGCGCCAACACGGCCGCGACATGGCTCTGTTGCCGCGCGACGTCACCGAGCTGTCCCGGCCCTCCTCTCGAGCTTGCCGAGCATCCTCTCACTCCCCTCTCGCTCCTACATAAGCTCTCAACAGTTCCCCTCGCTCAAAGCACCGGAAAAACTTCGCCGGAGTCCGCAGCGTCGCCGCCGAGCTCGCTCACGAGCACAGCCCTCCTCGCTGCTCCCCCGGCCAAACCGAGGCTCCCTCGAGCTTCCCCAACCTCCACTGCCACTCACCGAGCAATCCCCGCACCAAATCCCCCACCAGAGCCCCCGGCGTAGCTCGCCGGAGTTCGCAGAGAACTCCGCCGCCGCCCGCGCACGAGCACAGCCCGCTCCACTCCACCTCCGGCCGAACCAAGGGCACCATTAGCTTCCTCGTGTCACGCTGGTGCTCACCGACCCCTTCCCCGAGCTTCTCCGACCCCGACGTCGCCGGCAGCCGCTCGCCGGAGTTGCCGAGCCGCCACCGTCGTCGCCGAGCACGATTCCGGCCATCCCCGACCTCGAGACCTAGCTCAAACGAACCGTGGTGAGCCCCTCTTCAATTTCCCCTACTTCCCCGGCCCGGTCTCGCCACCGTTTGGCCGGCGTAACTACGCCGGCGAGCCCAGGGACCGTCGTGCATCTTCAACCTCTTTCCAGGGGCTTGAGTGAAAAATGCAGGGGCCTGTTCGTAAGAAGTTCAAAAGTTCTAGGGTTCCTCGCGTAAAACAGATTCTTAATTTTTGGATTAATTCGCTGAGAACTTCAAAAATTCGTAGAAAATCGTAGAAAACTCAGAAAAATGTCAAACCAATTTTGTAGTGACCAGTGAATCTAGAAGAACAACTTCCTATTTTGAACCTCACTCAGTTGAGCAGTAGATTTTGAATTATAAATTCATTTAGGTTTGAGCACATTTCATCATAGTTCAAAATCTATGCATGCACTAGACCTGAGCTTGGGATATGTTGTTAGGGTGTTTGTCATTAGCTTAATGTGCAAAGGGTGCACAAAAATTCCCAGTGGATTTAGGGTTATGATTTTCCAAACATATACCCTGCTGTTTTGGAAAATAAATCATAGAAAATAATATACTCAGTGAAAAATCATATCCTTCACACAGAAACTCAATCAAGACATAAGAAACCTTAGAAAAATGAAAATGATAATTTGTGGACACTGGAAAATGGCTAAATGATTTTTGGTAGCTTAAATATGGTGAAATTCCACAAAAATAACCAAAAATCAACTTCACTTGCAAACTTGCAGAGAGGTCACCCTTGGGCCCTAAGTCACTGTGCCAAGTGGTTTGGACAAAAACCTTGTAGTTATTTTCGTAGGATTTTAGTTTGATTTTAGGCAAAAAGATAAGAAAAATTGTGATAAATCATAGGAAAATCAACTTGAGCCAAATTTTGGGCTAAGCTCCTGCTTTAGCATGAGTAAGCCTCTGGTCAAGTGACACCTAAAAATAATACTCCTAAGTTCACCTTTTGAATAATAGAAAAAGGACTTGAAAGGAAGGAAAAGAGAAGAAAAAGAAAAGAGAAGAAAAAGAAAGGAAAAGAGAAGAAAAAGAAAAGAAAAGAGAAAAATCTAAAACTCAAAAATCAAAGTGAAGGTTCCACATGAAAAGAAAATATTCACTTATAACTAATGTTTATCCTTTCCAACTTATCAACCAAGATTTAAATAAACACTCATTATTAAGTTTCGATACTTAAACATTTCATGCATTCGTGTAGATTCGGGTCTCGCCGACGGAGTCTACGAGCTAGTCCCCGCTGCCGAGGAGATCACCCAGGAGTCCGAGGTGAACGTGGTGCACGTGGATCCGAGCCCCGAGCAGGAGTACCGCTTCGAGCCGGAAGGCAAGCCCCGGAGCATAACCTAACTTTACTTACGCAATTTAATTGATTATATGTTTGTGCATTTAAGTTTCGAGGAGTTGATTGAAACCCTAGCTTGCATGATCATAGGTTCCTTTGATTGAATACTAGTATGTTAGGTTCGTTAGTTGCTATGCTTAAGACCGATAGAAGTCGAGTGTTTTTCCGACACTCGCGAGATATAGGAGTTGTATGACTACTCATATCAGAACACTATAGATGATGGACGGATGATTGTAGATACCCGTCTATCGATGTTTAAGTGGAAACATGTGGTACTTTTGTGTCAAGCGTTTGAACGTACCACACATATGCACGGTTTATGGGACCGGTAAGTCCCGGTATCCGATTGATGCGAGCAGGTCCGACAGCTCATTTGTCTTGGAAACGTTATCCCATGGGCACATGAGGGTAGTTGCGTGAGTCCCAGTAGTGGTAAACCTTTACCCTGAGGCAGTGGGACTCGGGAGCCACTCGCAGAGAAAGGAGAAAGGATTGGGGTGTGTTGGCATTTCCAACCATTCCGTATGTTTGGGTTTTCCCTGGCCAGGTAGTAAATTCGGTTCGAACTGTCCGCTTCTCGCGGTTAATGAGACTGCTTGACCGATGTATGGCATATTATGAAGAGAAACTTGGAAGGATGAAATCTTTGTATGAAATAATTGAATTGCAAAACTTGATTGTTTAGCTAGGCTCACCTAGAATGGATAGACTTAAGAACTTAAAAGTTTAAAATGAAGAAGTAGAAAACAGCTTAGTCGCTTTTGGCAAAAGAACCCCACTAGCCAAACAGCCTCTCATTTTAGAAGTCGGTGGTGTATTGATCACCAGTCGGTTAAGTCTTGTTGAGTATAACTAGTATACTCAGCCTTGCTTGTGGCCTAAATTTTCAGGACCATCCCCTCAGGAGGTAGCTGCCTCTATGGCTTGGGCCTCCCAGCTTCCTCCTGGTTACAGCATCGAGTGGGAGCCGGCCTCTCCCGAGGACCGTGAGGAGTAGCGTCACGGCTGACTTCATCGTGACGATACTATGGATCGTCGCTAGTATCTCGTTTTTCCGCTGCATGAACTCGAACTATTTTATTTACTTATCATTTCAATTTGGTTGTAATAACTCTAAGACTTGTTGTAATTTAAATTGTGGAATGATGTGATCTTTGGAAAGCTCGCCTTCGAGTGAGTGTATGGACGGACGATCTTCAGTAGCCGTTGGTCGAGCTGGACTCGACGGTCGAATCCGCACTTGGGAACATTTTAGTATTAGCACCAATGGACGGTGGAATATGCTTAAGTGGGCCCATTTCTCGGGTGAGATCGCTACATTATCTGCTGGGTAGAAGACGAAGGGACGGAGACGCAAACTAGACGCTTATCCTGGACCGATGGATTCAAATCAGATGGCCAGTTTTGTTTTTGCTATCGTGGATGGCCTCACCGGCTGGCGCGAGCGCCGGATTTCATAAGGGGAGATATGAACTATCAACTATAGAGCGTCCAAGCAAAAATAAAAATCTGTATCCATATTCCATCATGAGGATGAACTGAGGGACCTCGATCCTTTTGCATGAACATATGCATATACCGATAGTGTTTTATGAACAACTTGCCCCTTGTGTGAGTGTGCATGATTGCACAAGTACTATTTTTAGCCAATTTTTTTGTCTATGAATTTATTTAGGTAGTGTGCATAGTTCTCCTATTTGACATATGCATAATATATAATATTCTACTAATATGACAAAACTATGTATGTCAACGATTACAAATTGATACTCCCATCTGTTTTGGTATATCATGGATAGGCGCTACCTTGTCCTTTGACATCTTCGATATCTACAAATACTAATATAAAATACAGTAGGAAATGCGGTAATATATACTTTACTACTAGCTCCGTAGCAGCCGGCCGGTCGGAGCCTGCGTATATGATAGATCTGGGCCTCACGTGCTACCGATTGCTTCTCAGAACCATAGATCTTTGTGCTGATTGCATATATAGCCTGTTTCAAAATCTATCTGTTTCCAGATATGCGAGCAGGTGCAGCAGCCAGCCGCAATGTTCTATCTGGAGTCTGGTAGCCTTCCATGAAATTTCTAAAAACACTTGTTTATTGTAGCTGATTTTATGCTGGCTATAGAGTTATTTCGACTTATTAGTATAATTATTTGATGAGTAATATGACTTAACGTGATTTGTGGTCTTATGTTGTTGCAAATTGATTTTTCTGTGCTTTCGCGTGTTCAAGTTCTATTCTTTTATTAATTTGTGGTCAAAATTCTCCTCTTGATGAAGATGATATGGTCTAAAATGCATAATAAAGAAAAGGCAGTAGAGTTTATGTTGCTGATTCAAATGGGAAGATATATTTTCTATTGATTAATTTGGTGAGCAAATTATCCTCTTTAATTATATATGACTTCATTAGCATCTTTGACTCAGTTGTGCTGCGGGCTGTACGGCTGTTCATTGCTTTTCTCAAACAGGGAACACATCGAGTTGAAGTCATTGCCTATATTAGAGAGGCCGATGGTGTAACTTGAAGTTCAGGTATTTTTGGATGGACATGGCTTCATTAAATTTTTTTAGCATAAAATATTTTTTTGAACATAATGGCTTCATTAACTTTAAGCGCCTGATTTTTAGTCACTGCGATATATGGACCCAAGATGCGTTGGACCCACATAGCAGTGAATCAAAGTTAGAAGGCTTAAATTCAGTGGATTGCACCGTATGTAAAGTTAGCAAGATTTCTACCTAGATGATATTTTTCTTAGTAGATACCTAGACGATATAAATTAGCTAGCATTGTGCAGGACTCAAACATGGTTACTTAATACATGCAATTAGTTATAAATATGAAATAACAAATCTTTTGACGCTGATGGGAGATTATCAAAGTCACTGATGTTTTCTTCCACTAAGGAGGTTCACTGCTGTGGGTGTTGTGCTATCTAGATGGATTAGAGGAGAGGGAGAGGTGTGGCGTTTTTTTATATGAGCTGGTACCATGGAATATTTGAAAAGTTATCCCTCGTCTGAGTGATTTAGAGGCCCTCCTCACTCGGCTTTCTCTTAATTAATGTATTGGCATAGGATAACTTATGAAGACTGGTTGATGAGGATGGTTGGATTGCCAACTATTCTTTCGTGGATGATATATGAAACAAAGTTGGATGGAATAAAACTAGAAAACGAAGGTAAGTAATCAAGGAACGGACATACTTGCTTGGTAAGTATTAAGTTAGTATGAAATGTTACTCCCACTTAATTAATACCCTCTTTCCAAATTACTAGTCATTAATTTTGGCTTTTTACCAGATTCATTGAAGATGATATGAATTTAGACAAGTATAGGTCCAAGTCCGTAGAAGATGCCATGAATTTAGGCACTCAAAATGACATTTAGGATGACTAATAATTTGGAACGGAGGGAGTAGTTGATACCGATCGAGGAGAAAATGTTGACGTGATGTGATTTTAGATCAATCCACGTTATCTGTTGGCATATGAATCCTCCCTACATCCCAGAGGGCTCTTTATTCATATGGGGCCATGGATCCGCGACAATTCTGCGGTGCTTCCACTACGGGAAACCCCTAGTTTGCCGAGTGTCCCAGACACTCGGCAAATGCCGATATACACTCGGCAAAGACTTTGCCGAGTGTTACACTCGGCAAACAGGACACGGCAACCCTTTACTCGGCAAAGAGGCTGTTTGCCGAGTGTCTTTCTACGGGCACTCGGCAAACCATTTGCCGAGTGTATATAGCCGACACTCGGCAAAGTAAAGTGACTAACGCCCCGAGACGGCGCGCCCGGGTTTGCTGCCGTCACGCTGACGTGGCGTGCACGGCGACGGACGGCTGACGGCGCCGATTTGCCGAGTGTCTGAGGATCAGACACTCGGCAAAGCTTTGGACGCAGGTGACGTGGCATGGCAACCTTTGCCGAGTGTCTGGGCCCACACTCGGCAAACACGTGCAAACTCTTCACTGCTATTTTTTTTGTTTATTCTTTCTTTTTTCTTTGGTTCATTGCACAAGCTCTTCAACTCAAGACACATATATTATGAACACATAAACACATGATAGAAATTACGAGTTTGCTCAAATACATTGGATTCGGAGTTGCACACACTAACAAAGTAGTAGATCCTAATTTCCTCAAACACACACGCGCACCAGCTCAACATCCAGCAAAAGCTTCATCTTCAGAGGGATTTCTTCGAACATATAACACGCGCCTTGTGCTCAGGCTATCCTTTGACCTCTCTATTGATTGACAAAATGACCAAAATCCTGAAAATCTCATGAATCAAACGCTCCTTTGAGAACCAACAGCACGAACAAGAAGCCAAATCAAAAGAGGGCAAGAGACACGGAGCACGAACCTCACGGCCGGCCACACGCGCGGCCTGGACGTCGAGGCGGGGCGGAGGAGGCCGGCGGCGCTCGGCCCGGCGTCGTGCGGCGGCGCGGGGGGAAGGAGGCGGCGCGGGTGGCCGGAGGAGGACGCGGCGGCCGCTAGTCACCGCCGCGGAGAGGAAGAGAGGGGATGAGCGGCGGCGCGGCGGTGCGGGGAGGAGCGGCGGCGCGGGCGGAGGAGCGGCGGTGTGGCTAAGTGTGGAGGCCGGCACGGGCCCTATTTATATTCAAAACGTTTGCCGAGTGTCCTAGATCCGACACTCGGCAAACACATAAGCTTTGCCGAGTGTCCTAGATCCGACACTCGGCAAACACAAAAGCTGTGCCACGTGTCCTGCCAAGTCCACACGTGGCGGGCCCCAGCGTCAGCTCGCCAGCATTTGTCGAGTGTGCTAGATCTGACACTCGGCAAACACATAAGCTTTGCCGAGTGTCCTCGATCCGACACTCGGCAAACCTCTTTTTATTATTTCATGTAGTTTCAAACAGGATTCAAACTTTTCCAGTACAAAATTTTTAAAACAACTTATCATTCTCACTCAAAAATATATATTTGATGCTTCTACAAGTGTTATTTCATTATTTGATGCAATTATAACTCTAATTCAATTTAATTCAATTTATACCAATTAATTCATTGAAATTACATTTAATAGCTTAAAAATATCAAATAATGCTAAAAAAAATACCAAAATTTCATATGAACCAATCCATGTTGACTACTGATAATAGAAAATGTTTTCAAAGCAAACATAATTTCAAATTTTAGATTTAGTCCAAATGTAGCCGGAACCCTACCAACTCTACGAATCTTCTCCGGACATTCTCTGGTTTGAAAGGGACGTACGTGAAATATTGTTCAAAACGTTCTCTACAATTTTCCACATGATTCTTTCATCATAAGATGGCGTCTAGCCAAATCTCATGTTGATCGGACATTTTTTCCATTTTATATAATTTTAAAACTATTTTGTCACACGTTAATGGTCATGTATCTACAAACAAATATTTCAATTTTACATCCATGTCATGGCTACTCTCTCAAAATGGACTCAATACCATGAATATCATTTTTTGACTCGCTTTTTGTAATTATTTGACTAACTTCCAGTTCAAAATTGAATTATTCGAGATAATACCTAGAAATGATATAAACTAATTAAAAATAGCTAACAAATCGAAAATGACCCCAGGTTCGAACGTGGAGTTGTAAGAAGTGTGTAAGGACTGTAGAAAAAGTTTGGGAAGCATTGGACAACTTTTTTTCCAAAGTTTGCCGTGTGCCGCAGAAAACACTCGGCAAATGCTGTGCTTTGCCGAGTGTTTGTGGGGACACTCGGCAAAGAGGAGGACCCTGCCAGGCCACCGCTGTGCCACGTGGCCTGCCAAGTCCACACGAGGTGGGCCCCAGCGTCAGCTCGCCAGCCTTTGCCGAGTGTGCCGCTAGCAACACTCGGCAAAGGACTAACGGCCGCCGCTGTGCCGTCAGCGCCGTCACGCGGTCGCCTACGTGACGGCCACGTGACCAGCTTTGCCGAGTGCCCCGTTAAGGACACTCGGCAAAGGCTAACGGCCGCCGCTGTGCCGCCAGCGTCCGTCACGCGGGTGTGCACGTGGCGGGCACGTGAGCCCCTTTGCCGAGTGTCCTATGTTTGCCGAGCGCCGACACTCGGCGAAGGGGGATTTTGCCGTGTGTGGGGCTTTTGCCGAGCGTTAGGGAGGCGACACTCGGCAATGAGTATGTTTGCCGAGTGCCCGAAATTTAACACTCGGCAAAGTCTTATACACTCGGCAACTCGGGGGTTTCCCGTAGTGTTCCCTCCGTACGTACATGTCCAATATCTCTCCAACCATTTATGTTTTTTTGGATTTACAAATATGTATCCTGTAAATAATAAAAATATATGAAAACCAAGTGGAGCTGTGGTTGTCCCCCGGTGTGGGTGACATCCTGTCGATGGACTCGGCTATCGAACAAGTCAAAACTAAACTATTCCCTCAAATTAGGCTGTCAGTAGTTACCTTCACTTGCATTAAGCTACTTAAGCGAACTGAAATGTGGTACGAGAATTGTATATATAAGCACCTAGACCGCGCGCTTAATTGCAAAAGGTATAGCTACGAGCCTACGACCAAGCCTACTCATCCGTTGAGTTGAACCACATCATACTCTTAGCCAGCTAGTTCCACACATCGGTTGCCCCAAATTTGAACAAATTTCAAGAGGACCTTGAGTGCGTGATCCATGGAGTCTCATTTCAGCAACAGCTACTACTTCGGCCATGGCGCCACCACCGCCGCCTACGCGCATTGTGATACCCATTACAACAACCTCCAACACTACCACGGCGGTGCCGCCATGGACGCCTCCTCGAGTTTCCATGCCTCCACCTACGATCCTCACCCTTACATTGGCGACTACTACTGCCATTCTTCCTCATCGACGGCATGGTCGTCCTCTTCGTTCGCCACCCTGTCCTCCCACCACCCACAGCAGCTGCATTTCGGCGGTAGCGGCGGCGGCGGTGGCACAATGGATGAATACTACAGCTATCAATTTGATGGCACGGGCGTGGCGGCCATGGATCAATTCAGCTCCCTAATGGGAGCAGCTTCCATCTCCTCCCCTACCTCCTCCGGCAACTCCTCCAGCGATGGATCGAGCTATTTTTGCCCGCAGCTGGAGGCGGTGGCGGCCGACGTCGATGCACCGGCGATGATCGGGGTGAGGAAGCGGCCGTGGGGGAAGTACGCGGCGGAGATACGAGACTCGACGCGCAACGGTGAGCGCGTGTGGATCGGCACCTTCGACACGCCGGAGGCCGCCGCGCTGGCCTACGACCAGGCGGCCTACTCCATGCGCGGCGGCGCCGCTGTGCTCAACTTCCCTGTCAAGCACGTGGAGGAGTCGCTGCGCGCACTGGCGCTCACCGGCGGGGACTCGCCGGTGATGGCGCTCAAGCAGCGGCACTGCATCCGCAAGCGCTTGCCCAAGAACAAGAAGGCTGCCGCTGCCAAGGAAAAGTCTAGTAGCCATGGGCATGGCAAGCAGAAGCAGGATGCGGATTCGAATTCGTGCGTGCTGGAGCTGGAGGATCTTGGGGCGGATTACTTGGAGCAGCTGCTCGCGTTATCCGATAAATGAAGAAGAAGAAGCCTCATTGAGCAGCAATGAATTTTCTGCTTCATCGATTCATCACTGACGCATGAATTATCGCGTGCTCTTGTGGCTGTTCTATTTTGGGATTACAAAGGACGCACAGGAGCCCGCATACACACACAATATTGTACGTACACATTGCCAACACGTCATGCGTTGCAGTGATAGGCACATTTATCACCACTCGCATGGGTTTTTGCTAGTTTTTACTTTTTGGTTCAATAGTTCAATTATCTTGTGGCCATTCATTCATTTAATGTTTCAATCTCAACCTGAATCAGAATAAGAGGCGTCCCAACTAGCTAATAGGATACCTTCCAGAGGATTTATTTTCAGTTTCACACATCTGATGAAGAGCAACAGAGATTCAGTTGTGTTGCAAATCCTGTAGAGGTGCTTACATTGATTGAAGAATAAAACGAAGGAATGCACCACATCAGCCATTTTATCAGTTTGGTTCTGGATTTGTTGTTATACGTTCTTGCCACACTCGAGGTAATTATTTTGATGACTCAAGTACATGGGACTGTCCTGCAATTTATCCAATAGCTGCGATGCTTTTTTTCGTTAGTGTTGCAGTCATTACTGTTACAATTTACAATAAGGTTGTAGGCGCATTTTTGTTTTCTACCTGTATTTTTTATGTATACCTATAAAAGTTCAAAACTTTTAGAGAGTTACACATTATTGCCAGATGTGTCCATGTGTGTAGTCTCCAACAGAGTGTTATCGACAGCTCAATCACCTAAAAATTAGGTTTCTGTATCAAAATATTTGTTGTTGTTAATTTCTGGCCACGACGTTTGACCATTCTTCTTATTCCAAAAATTATATAGGTATCATTAATTTTTCTTGTAACTTACTTTATTATCATATATAGTTTAGTATGGCTTATATTTTCATATGCTTGCAATAAGTTTTTTAATAGGACAAATGGTCAAAAGTTGCGACAAAAGTCTCAACAACGATGAATATTTCAGTAAGTATATGCAAATATGGACTTTTTTACTTAAAAATGTGTATGTAACGCTATATACTTGGGAAGCTAAAGGAAAATGATTTGGTACTATCATTAATTCTACTGGTAGAAAACTTTTACCCAAATTCTAATCATTCATATGCCCCTGAAAAACCATGTTTCTCATTCCCAGAACATATCTCCTCCCAAACCTTACCACAGTCCACAAGTAGTAGACCATCAATACTCACTAGCTAGGCCTGGGTCCTTCCTTGTGCTGGAATAATTTAAATTCGTGACATAAACATATTTGTTCCTGAAAATATGAGCTCAGAAACTGGTAATCGACAAGAAATCTCAGTTCTGGAAAATTTATCATAAATGTACCCAGATGTCAGAAGTTTCTAGCTGCAGTTTATTAAGTGAAAATCAACTAATCTTTGGGTACTAGGAGCTTTGAGTTAATAATTCCTAGCTCAGTAGACATATAGGAAACATTGATCTTATTATATTTCAGATTAGTCATGAAAAATGAAAACCCATAATAATAAAATTTCCATAAATTTGATTAGGAAAGACCATGACTTAATATGAATTCACAGTTAGTTTTTTTTTCTGCTAGCTCGTTTTGAATTTACCTATGAAATTACAAATAAAGAAGAATTAAATTCCCTTGACTATTAGCTCTTCATTGTTAATATTGTGTATTTTTCATTTAAAAAAAAGGACAACTTGCAAAACCTAGTTATTGGTTTGCTTTTCTCAATGGGCAGCTACCTAGTAAGTGCATACCAGATAGAGCAACAAACAGATAATTTACAATGAAGTTGTCATAAAGAATGATATACTACATGGGCCGGCAGGTTCAGTGCATATACATATGCTCCATTAGTAGCATACAGGACTTCATTAACTGTTCATCTGGAGGTAGGAACTCCTTCCGCGAATCTAGCATTACTTTGCCCTTATTGTACAACAATCACAAGAAAAAAGTACAAGCTACACAATATTTATATGACCCACTACTACCTATCGATGCATTAACTATTAATCACCATGTTCAGATCCTAGCAGTGACTTATCTTCTGCTAATCTGCTCTTAATTAATCACTTACAGCTTCATCGATCTGTGATTCCCAAAAATTGCACATGCATATGTAGATTCGATGATGTACAGATCAACATTAAGCTTGCAATAATGTTGCCAATGTTGGTCTGAAATACATCATTATAAATATGAGACTTTTTACAACACTTGGAAATAATAAGGACCGTTCATCCTCCCAGATCTAATGTCAAAAGTTAAAAGGAACCAAAGTGGTGGGTCCGGAACTAAATTTAGTGGGCCATGAACTATTTTTAACATTAACTAAATGGGCATATTAGTACTTTAAACGTTTCGTTTTAAAAAGAAGAAACAAGCGGGTTGTTTCGTCTTTCGTGTGGCCCCTTTTTTCTCTGCCTCTACGGCCGGCCGCTACGGGTGATGGAGGACGCACAACAGACGGAGGTTCCTCCGATCAACCTCCTGTATCAGAAAATCAGTCGGCTGGTGGGGAGAAAGAGTCGCATGGTTGCAGTCGATCGGTGCGCTGGGAGAGATGAACCACCGGCCGCTAGCTGCTGGGAGAGTAGAGCTGCGCACGCCACCTCCAATCTGTTTCGCTGCACTGTCCTGATCTGCGCCGTCGGGGAGAGGGAGGAGCTTGGTGTCGCAGTGACGCTAGGGAGCGCAAAGTCGATTGGCCCCTTGCCTGCACACGTGCGTACCTGGGCAAGGCAGCCGGCGACGACGGAGTATTTGGCGACGGGTCGACGTGAGGGATCCGTCGATCGGTTGCTTGAAGCTCTCGTCGGTGCACTTCTTCTTCCACAGCAGGGTGATGCAGTGGGCGCCCTCGAGGACCACGGCCGGGACGCCCTGCTCGCGCAGGCTCGCCGCCGCGGCCAGCACCAGATGGCCCGGCGCCGATTACGATGCACACCCCGCCTGGCCTCTCACCCAGGATGACATCCATCATCGTCGTCATCGCGTTCTTCTCCTGATGTTGATGAACTAGCACGCCGAACGCCGCCTTCAGGTTGTCGGCCCTATCCCGGCGCTCACCGAGCTCCCCGCTGGCCACTCGTCTCGCAAGGTGGTGGAGATCATCTTCGTCTCCTCGTTGTCATCTCTTCCAGCTCCGGTTCCACACCCGCTGCGGTAGCCAGGAGCGCCCACCACCACAAGCAGCGGCGTGTCCCCGTGGCACAGTTCGATGACTACCACGCCGCGGTCTGTGCCCAGGCCGGCGGGGCGTCGCGCAGCGCCGCCGACGGCAACGAGATGATGTGCTTCTCCCCGGCGCCGCCGCACGGCTCGTCGCCCTCCGCCGCCGACGGCATGAAAGGGAGGACTGGAGGCGGAGCGGGTCGAGGAAGGGAGCGATTTGTTTTGGGCCGACGACGAGGACTGGAGGCGGAGATTTATGTGGAAGAATAAAAGACTAAATTACCCTTTTTTACATTAAATTACTTTTTTACAAGATCAACGGTTGGTAATATTTAGAGAGACAGGAACCACCTGTTCCTTTCGAGCACCGTAACAAAGCTCTATAAATATACAGCAAAGACCAAGCCCTTATTGATTGGAATATGAAAAAACATAGAGACAGCCCTTTTCTGGTCCAAAGATTGAATCTACTCTCGAAGATAGATGGAGGATACGATGGACATTCGATCAAATCCATATAAAGAAGTATTTTTTAGACCTTTTAAATTCATTTAGAAGTAATCTCTTTCTTGGATGAAGGATACACAAAGTTAAATCCATATATACATCATATATACTATGCAGTGTAGCAGCACAACAAGATTTTTTGTTTTCAAATTGACGTATCGCAATTTGAGCTAGTTCTGATGACCAGATCGAAAACAGCATGGGTACCAGTCTTTTGTTATTCTTTACTAATTCAGATATTTTGCAATATGTGGCAACTGGCACCCCACCTGATTAGGTTTGAAAGGTGACAACTAGCGAAACAAATATCTAGTTCTGGGGTAACGTTTAATAATTAATTTTGCCAGCTTACTAACCACACATATTATATACACTCTATTTGTTTATTGTGACAATTTTGTAGATCACTTATCACTTCTTTTCGTTTGGCACAAATCAAGTTGACTGTCACAAGATGTGATGATTCGGCTAAATAATATATATATATATATATACAGTGAAAGTTTTTTTTATATAATATGTACTCCTATATAGCAAAAGTAATAACCCAAACTACAGACTTTGTCCTTTTTCTCAAATTCGTTGTTCAGACAATCAGACATCAGACAGAGCAACAGAATATGTATTGTTTTTGTATATTCCAAGTTCAGCCGAGCCGTAGACATGCATATCTCTACAGATGAGGCTAGCTTAAACTTTTGCTGGTAGTGTAGGACCAAACTGTGTCTGTGTAGAACAGATGGACAGATCCGATCCAGGGGTTGACAGTGATGACGTTCAGGAAGTTTGTCGTATCCAGCCGCCCTACGTCAGGCATGGGTAGATCTAATATATTGCCCATTTGACACAACCCTACTAGTGTTAATAATTAAGCTAGTACTTATATACCATAGTTATTGGAAGTCCAACTCTGTCCACCTGTAAAGTCCAATGCTGTGTTCTCCTGCTGAATGTGCAATTGTGCACGCGCGGTTGAACTATATATAGTATTTGTATGTTGAACTGGTATGTATAGGGAAAAGTTTATACTTGATACAACAAAAATCAAAGGGGATCATATACATACATATGAAAGAAACTGCATTTGATAAAAGATATCATATATAATTCAAAAAGTCAGGCGGCGAACAGATCCTAATAATATGGTAGTATTGAATATTAGAAACTTCAACTGAAATTTATAGTTTTGTTTTTTAAGTTTGATTTCAAATTTATAAAAAAGGAACATCATGGCTTCAATCTTGATTCTATCATGCGATTTTACAAAACTATGATGTGTTTGGTTCATTGGCATGACTCTTCTATTTAGACAATCTACGATTTTAGGACTGTAATAGGTATGATCTTAATTATATATAATTTGCGATCCGACAAATAAGAGTTCCAACCCGATTAAGAATCACAATCTTAACAAACTTAATTAATTGCATCACCTTGCAAACAAAAAAAACTGATCATGCCAATGAGAAAGGGCCCCACTCAGGGGCGAATCCAGGCCAAAGCGCCACTGGGGTCAGCTCCACCTAAACAACAGGGTCAAGCCTACTTAGATTAGTGATGAACAGTAATTTTGTTAAGGAATTCTAGAATTCCATCGGGGTCAGGTGACCCCGGTGAAATAGGCTAGATCCGCCCCTGGCCCCACTGGTGAGGAGACTGCAGCTGGACGCCACTAAGGGGTGCTAAGAATCTTACTCCCCAAGCAGATTTGTTTAGCTAGACTAATTTTAGCACCGAATCTTAGGATCAGAGCTACCACTAATGTTGCTGCATCGGAATCATAATACCTTTGTTCGTATTAGTATTTTAGGGGTTGTTTGGATCCATGAAGTAAGAACAAAAAAAAAGCAAAACTTTTGCCCTCAAGAAAAAATGCAAAAGTTTTATCATTAGGAGTGTTTGTATCCAATGGTAAAATTTTGGCAACAAGTGAAAGGTTAGGGAGGGATGGAGGGATGGAGGGATGTGCACTTTTCTCAAGACGTTTTTTTGTCGTGTTTTGCCACAATTTGAAGTCAAGAGATTTTTGTTATCTCTTTTTTCATTTGCCCTTTTGCTAAGGGGGTGTTTGGACGCAAATGGCCAAAAATAAATATGACAAAATGCATGTCATTTGCCCATGGGTCCAAACAGCACGTAGCAGTTAGATAAAATCACACTCTTGACCCTGACCAATATTAAGTGAAATTCGTATGCACGTGCAAAGAAGTTTTTTTAATGCGGGCGCAATTAAGGATGGGTAAGATCGAAATTTAAGAAATCCGAGTAAATTATAGAACACATTCTGAAGACAATCTAAGTTATGCTAGAAAGCCTGCAATTAATGGCACATCCTCATATATGAAGAGAAAACTATTACCATATATATTCGTTCAATAAGGTGCCGGCCGTTAGCCCAAACACAGGCTGAAGAACACGATCATCCCGGCGGGCGAGCACCACCATGTCATCCCGGCCGGCCTGCCCACGTGGCGCCTCGATTGTATGGCGTCAAAGGGCGTGGTGACCGTGGCGATCAACGTTACCTTCATTTGAACCAACCAACCACTCCCCGGCTCCTCCACACCCGTAGATCGAGCAGCACGCACGACGGCACGACCGCCGCCGCAGGCGCGCGGACGACACGACCCACGAGTAGAGGGATGCAATGCAAATGGGTGCACGTGGCCCTCTCCCCCCCGTGGCCTCTGCCTCTAGCCGCCACGTTAATCAGACAAACGACGGTGGAACAAACACCCTGGCCTCCAGCCTCCAGGCCCATTTTCTTATGCTCACTCGAGGCAGGCCGCATAGGGCTCGGCTCCTGCCCAGGTCCTCAAAATTAGCCCAGCAAATTATTTATAATGATCAATGTCAGACAGTATTTTTGCTTTTGTTTTCTAAAATATTGCCGTGCCAAGAAGGGTAAGAAATAAAAAAGGAATGCATGCACAAAAACAATACATATCTCAGTACATAATTATAAATAATGCATATTCAATCATGTGAAAAGCTTTTGGTCCATGAATTTTAAATTAATCTTTTTCTTAAAGTATTGGTTAGTGAACCTAAAGCCATCTCTCTTTGTCTATGTCCTCCAGGAACCAGTCAACCAGAGGTCCATTATTGAGTGCTCAAGCAATCCACTCTCCACTCCAGTCTCCTGTCAGCCGGCGATCCATGGCCACGCCGCGCCGGCACCGCACATGGGCGCTCCTGCGCACGCCACACGCTCTATGCTGTGTGTTTGGATTGGAAGAAGTAAAAAGTAGTTTTAGATGGATAGTACACTGGGAAACGTGTTCTGTGAGTGGGGTGAATAAAAAAAACTTGTTGGAGAAGTACTTTTTTCTTAATCTATAACACAGCTCTAACAAGTCAATGTACTACGATGACTACTGCCCAGTACTCTAGAAGCACACGTGGCAAATGAGATCCCAAAATACAAACAAAATTAGTTAATTAAACCTCAAATCTGACGGGGGAAGGGGCGTGGTCACCGCGCAGCACAAAGTTGGGGATGAAGATTGTTAAGATTACAATTAATGGTGTGATCAATTAGTTATTAATCATAGATTAGTTAAATATATTAGGTAGTTAATCCCATCATTAGTGTTGTCTAATGAAGGGTTACTGTAGCACCCATTCGGAAGGGGCATGTCCCTTCCGAATGGACACCTGCTCACGAGCAGACACCTGTACAAATCGAACAACCATATCGGAGGGGTTGTGTCCCTTCTGAACAGGCATGAAACATACCTCTTCGTGGGGTATAAATATGTAATCCCATTCTTCAATCAATATATCAGAGAATCATTCATCCAATCCTACTTTCCATTTACATTTATTTCTAACAAAGATGAGGGGCCGGGTGCGCAAGTTTGGAGGCTCAGAGCATCTCCTCCGGGCTCCTAAATTGGAGGCTCTATATTTTTTTTATTGACCAGTCCATAAAAATTCATGGGCTTCCGACTCCAGTGGGGTGACTAAATTTAGAGGGCCTCCATGTCTAGAGGCTTTGAACCATAATTTGGAGGCCTCCCAAAATAGGGGCTCATTTAGAGTCCCGACTGGAGATGTTTTCTCTACTAGGAAACTAAACCAAGAGATAGAGACTTATTTATGGGCCCGGCTGGAAATGCTTAAAATAATATAGAGGCTCTAATTTAGAGTCCCGGCTGGACGGCTGGAGATGCTCTAAAAACTCAGTCCGAGAGACCATTGGTCGCAATGAGTATCGTTTGGTCAATCGCTCTTTGTTGACCATGTCCTCCAAGAAACAGAGGTCCGTTACTGAGCAATTGCCGTAGTGACACATGTTGACCAGCTAAATAGAAGGATACTATGTGTATGTCTTCTTCCTTAGCACTGATGTTGTTGAATGCGTCAGATGCCTCCACTCCTCCGTGGCGAGATTGAATGCAGCCATGGCATCTGACTCGGCTGGGCCATCTAACTCCAACAAGAAGTATGCGACTCCATTGACAACTGCTCCGGCAAGAGACTATGCCTCACCCGATCGAATATGGGCAGGCCGGCAAGAGCTTAACCTCCAGCCTGCATCCAAGTTGTTGTCGCCACCAAGGGATTATGCTATTCTATTGATCACCACTAGTTTAATCGCACGAAAATGTGCGCAACAGGGCAAAATTATTATTTTCTATGAAACAACAGGGCAAACTAAATTTATGCATGCTTGAACATTTGTATCGCTAAAATAGACTACATAAAATGTTTGCATAATAACAATTCATAATGTAAAAACAAATCAAGGATATCTGTAGGTTTTAGGATGTAGCCGTACACTATAGCTACTTATTATTTTAGCACCTCACTTTTTGCTTTAGAAGCACTTCAATAGTTCTTTAGGTAACTGTCGCCCGTTCCCCAATCCATACCCTGCAAAACGGGTCAGGGAATTGTCTGCCCATTCGTATATGGGTAGGGTATGCCACCAAGGGTACAGGAGGGTATACTCGTCTTTGTCTGTTTCTCGTCTCCGTCTCCCATCTCCTCTTCCGTCTTCTTCGCCGGCTCCTCCATCCGCTGCCGCTCGCTCCGGCCTACGAGCCGCACGAGCTCCTCAGTGTGGGTGACCTGCCGCCGCCGATCGCACCCTAAGAGTACCCGGCCGCCGGCGACCCCTCGACCACCACTCGAGAGACACCGAAGCCGACGACCCTGCAGCCGTCAAACGCCGACCCGCCGCCGTCCTGCCTCATAACGCCGGCGAGAAGACCCTTCGAGGCCTCCCTGCATCGCAAACCCCGTCGGCCGAGGGAGATCCGGTCAACCACAGCCGCCGCTGCAGTCAGACTGCGCCAGGACCTACCTCAACCACGCCAGCAAGAAGCAAGCCTGCGAGGCTTCCCTGCATTGCGAAGCCGTCGGCTCAGGGCGGTCAAGCCACGGCCGCCGTCCAACCCCACGTCTACTCTCCGTCTCTCCCAGTCTCCCTGCATCGCTTTTTTTTTTTCTCCTTTTCGCATCCAAATCTGTTTCGATTCTTGTTTGCCTTGCAGTACATTCAGCAGAAAAAATGATTGTCGATTGGGATTAGGATCGGGATCTAGCTGAGCTCGGCTTGTGATTGCCTTCAAATCTTCGATTTTGGTTTGCAATATTAGATAGCGGTGTGCGTGTCATTTACTTCCAAAAAAAGAAAATGCATATTCAATAATGATAAAAATAGAATAAAATGAGGCTGTGCATCAACATAAGGCGCTCATTAATCAGTACGCAATATCTGAACACAAAAGACTTCCATGATACATGCCAACATCAAAAAGCTGTTCTACCGTGGACAGATTAGTCCATGTGCTTGTCCTTGGATCATATGCCCTTAGCTCTTCCACCCTGTTCACCCAGATAAGCACCCTCCCATCATCTAAGATCCATAGCGGAATAAAAATCGTCCCATCTGTTCGCAAGGAATATTGTTTAGTCCACAGCTCCTTGTCTGGGTCCATCAAGAACCAGAGCAATCCTCATAGAAGTCGCAGATGCTAACCAAACATCCGTTCAGGTTGGCCAAACTGAAGTGAACCCTTTCTTGTTCCTTGACTCTGATGTTGTGGCTACTGAGAGGCCCCCGGAGCCGGGTGTCGCTCCACTCCTCCGTGGCAAGATCAAATGCGGCCATCTCATCCGATATGGCAGGGTCTAGGTGCAACAAGAAGTAGACGACTCCATTGACAACTGTGTTCTCTCGATATTCTAAAGAAACGCGAACAGGGGGCCATGGCTTGAGCCTCCATGTTATGTCCTTGCTGCCTCCAAGTGTGGCGACATAGTAACTTAGCTCAGTCTTGTCTGGATACCATCGTTCACGGTGGATGCGCAGTGCCTTGTACTCACCGGTGAAAGGGACCCGACCAAACACATACTCATATATGACACCTCTAATGTTCTCGTTCTCGGTGACCATGCTGGGGTTGGGCAACATGGTGAACGAACCCGTTGTGGGGTTAAGAACATAGGTCTTGTCAGCCAGGTATCTCTCCGAGATGTAGACTTGGCAATGGTGCACGCTCAGGTCATGGCCGTTCCAGGTTTGCCCCAAGCGTATCCGCTTGACGGTACGTCCAGAGAACGGGTCCAAGAACTGAACCTCCATTCCATGGCAGCCAGGCCGGAGGCCGACGACGAGCAGGTGGCAGGACGAGTGAGCCTTGGCGAAGATGTGGTCGGAGGTGAGTGACCGCCATGACCGGCAAACGAGGCGGAGGCGACAGAGCTCATCGGCAGGGAGGCGGAGGAGAACATCGCGCAGCACATCCGTAGGCAGCGCGCCGTCATTGGCAGCAACAGCGAGAGGAGAGTTGAGAGCGTTCCGATGGTACGTGGACTCAAAATCCATCACCGTCGACATGGATCAGATCGCAGGTGTGTCTGTGCCTTTATATACTATCTAGTAGATGCGGATGCAGACTGGACTCTGGAATCTGGATCGAGTTGGGGCTTGGGGGCTTTGGGGCTCTTTTTTTTTTTGGAAGTATAAATAGGGCTTGGATTGCTGCATCTTTAATTTGGACTCGTATCTCCTTTGGCTCAAATTTCTTATATATTTTTTTGTTAAGCGTTCACATGGCGCAGTTTCCGAATCCAAATCCAATTATTTCTGCAACCAGCAGCGCACTTAGCCAGCAACACGTTAATCCCAGGCATTGCTAGCGGTCGAGCTCTTCCTGGTGCTCGAGCCATCCTCTCTCCAGTCTCCGCTCGGCCGGGGATCCATGGCGACGCCAACACCGCACATGGCCGCTCCTGCGCACGCCACACGCTCTTCAATGTAAAATGACTACTACCCAATCTATGTATCTATACTATGAGCAAATTGTAGTAAAATAACACCAAACATACTCATGTACTATACCTCGCACAAAGGGGTCACTTTCCTGGGCTCAATGATGGGTCTAGGATGACCAAATAGGGTAGATTGATTTGTCGTCCTCCTCCCATTGAAAATCGCCTCTTGCAACCTCGCCATCCCATGGCATGTCCATCCCTGGTTTCCTTCTATATCCACTGAAGGGACCGTGACACCCTAAGAGGGGGGTGAATTAGGTGTCTCTAAAAACTAAGGCTCTAATTGCATATATAAAAACCTATTTCAATTTATATCTAAATGTGCCCTAGGTTTTCTCTATGTGTTGCTATCTCTACCGCTACAAAGTTTTGCACCCTAGGTCCAATCCTATACTAGCATGACAAGTCTAGGAAAGGTAAATGCGGAAAGTAGTGCAAGTATGAAATGTGGAAGCTAAAGGGTAGAGAAGAGCAAGCTCCCGGCACGGCGATTTTTACCGAGGTATCGGAAAGCTCACGAGCTTTCCACTAATCCTCGTTGTTGGAGTCCCTCTCAAGGCAATGCCCGCTCAAGGGCATAAACTCCCCGGTCGAGTAACTCCGTGGGTGACCACGGGACTTCCCCGCGCGCAAGTGGGTCTCTGCTCGTCCCTCCCCGGATGCTCCTCGCCGCCTTCACTTGGTAGAGCTTCGGCCAAACACCAAGGGCCTCTCCTCCCTTGCACAAGCACCGGCGGCTACTCCACAAACTCGGTTAGAGGGTCTCGCAAGACTACAAGCCCCGGATTTACAACACTTGGTGCGTGCAAGCACCGGTAAGCAAAGAGGTATGCAAACCTTGCTAAACTCTAGGCTAAACACCTAAGAGGTATGCAAACCTTGCTAAACTCTAGACTAGCACTAAACACTTTGCTAATCACCTAGATCTTCTATTTAGCACTTTGGTCAATTGAGCACTTAAGAATGTGTAGAACACTTGCCAATAGCTTCTCCCAGCTCAAGCACACTTCAAATGGCCGAGGCACCTCATATTTATAGCCCCAGCCAAAGGAACTAGCCGTTGCAACTTATCTGCGTACCACCGACTAAATCGATGGGTGCAGGGGGGACCATCGAATTAGTCGATGGTGCCACCTCAGCTAGCCACTGAACCAGCCGTTCAAATCCTTGTGCCACTGACATGAGGGCTAGCCCAACCACCGATTGATTCGGTGCCTGCTCTCTGGTACCATTGAATTGGTCGATGGTTTCCACATAGAGATGTCTTCAGCCTTCTCGCCAGCACCGACTGATTCGACACCACCTTCTTCACGACTATCGAATTGATCGGTGCGTTCTAGAGACAAACCAGCTTCTGAACCTCCATCATCGACTGATTCGATGCCCTCTTCTTGACACCATCGAAATAGTCGATGACCGCCAAAATCCATACAGTACCAAACTGCACCTCTGGATGCCATCACCGACTAATTCGATGCCAACTTTTGGCACCATCGAATTAGTCGACGGTCACTCAACCACGGCTGACTGGCTCTCTGATCATCATCGACTAATTTGGTGCATGCTTCTGCACTATCGAATTAGTCGATGGTCTTCTTCATCTTCTCAACCCCTTGGTCACCGATTGATTCGGTGGTCTCCACGACCACCACCGAAATAGTCGGTGGTCACTCCGTGACATTGATTTGGTTCTTTCTTCCTGGGCTTTTGATCCATCTTCTTTGCCATTTTTTCTACATGTTTTGGATGCTTTTCCACGTGAATTGGATGGCTTCCAAAGTATCCTTGGGACCTAAAAATATCTACAAATATCATCTAGACAAATTGTTAGTCCCAATGGTTATGTTGTCAATCAATCGCCAAAATCACAAACAATGGCCTAGGGCCATTTTCCTTACAATCCACGGCTCTAACAGTCATGAGCAACAATTTAAAATATATCAATTGAATGGAATATTGGGCTCTCTTTTCAAATTTGTTAGCCATGCTCTCTATATATGTCCCTCCTGGCCACGCCCTTTACACCATCACGCCCCTCGCCTAACATCGTGCTCCTCGCCTACTGCTTTGTGATATTTGTACAATGTCCTTCTTTGTGACTTTAGAGGCCACAAAGATCATGGTATGCCATCGACAACGAGGACGACACTCTTAGCTCGGAGGAATCCTCCAACAACGAGAGCAGCGGTGACTCTGAAGGTTGAATCAAGATAGTTCATTAATAGTCCTTGATGTCATGCTCATTAGTAAAGGTTCCAAACTTGGTTATTTATTCTATTATCTTTTAATAGTACCAACCAACTAGTACTCCTCTAAAAGCTCCCCAGGTAATTGAGATCCCAGCCCGTGTGCAAACTTGCTCATGCACGCCTGACGCCCACGTCCATCTCGATCCTCGCTTCAAGCATTTATTCCCATAGTTTTGCCACCCATATTTCTTCGATAAGTGTTTAATTGAAATCATAGCTTTAATTTCCTTTTCAGCTCTTGTTGTAGCCCACGGGTCATAGTTTAGTTAATGATTCAAGATTTTGGCTTTCTAATTTTATTTTGCTTATGCATGCCTGACGGCCATGTTCATCTCGCGTTTATTCCCATATTTTTTCCAACTATATTTCTTCGATAAGTGTTTAATTGAAATCATAGCTTTAATTTCCTTTTCAGCTCTTGTTGTAGCCCACGGGTGATAGTCTAAATGATTCGAGATTTTCGCTTTCTAATTTTTTTCTCTCTAATTTTATAATATTATCAATTACTGATGTTATCAAAGACATAATGTTTCAATCACCTCTTGTATAAAACTCAGATTCGATCGTATTTTTGCTAAGAGTATTCGTTGTAAGTTCTAACTAGTTACAACAAAAGAATTAAGTCATTTAGCCTATGCTACAACGAAATGTAAGGTTTTCACTATAAATGAATTATGAGTGTCGAAGTCTACATTTTGTCTTTTACAAAATGATGGACCAATATAATAAGAACTAGAAAACCTCATCGCGTTGCCGTGGGAGGCAAGCTGATTGCCCATTGTCATGTAAGTATTTTTAAATGAATTATCAAAGCACGTTAAATTTAAAAATTATCCCTGTAGAAAGGTTTTAGATTTTGGAATGTGTAGTACATTTTCATTTGAAGTATATCTTCTATTGAAATGTAAAAATTTATGCAAGGAAATTAGAAAGCTGCTTTGAATTTTAAAATTTTTTATGTATAAAGGGTTTTATAATTTTAAAATTTGCATGTAACATTTGCGCGAATAAATTATGGAAGCATTTTGAACTTAAAAACATGCTCTATAATAGAGTTATAAATTTTGAAATTTTGAGCATTTTGATATTAGACACCTTTTAATTGAAACATGTTTCAGTTCTCCAAGGACCCTCACATTAATATCTGTACGTGAGAATTTGCATGTCCTTGGACATTTAGTTTGTGTTCTTCAAACTTATTTTCATTTAAATAAACAAATCCAGAAACAGTTCCAATAAAGTAGTATGATTTTATATTGAAGCAAAAAATAATAGTTGTGTAACCTAACATCTTGGAAAAACATTTTAACAATAGTCACAGAATTTTATTTAAAAAAGCACATAGAGTACCACATAATAATGGGTTCAACAGGCCCATAGTTGGTGGGACCGAATTGTGGATTTGTGGGTCCATGATGGGGCCCACTATTGGGACCCACATCGCCGGATTATATTTGTTTTCTAAAAACTAGAATGGGTCCCTCGTATAATGGGTTCAGTGGGGCCCACCAATTTGTTCGACCCAGTTGTGGGTCCACGATGGGGCCCACTTGTGGAAGCCACATTTCGGGTCCTGTGAGGCCCACTTGAGGGTCCTGCGGTGGGGCCTACTTGAGGGGCCTACGATGGTGGGGTCCCACATGTAGGGTCACATGCCCATGATGAATTGCTCCAAGTCGAGAAAAGGTTGCTCTAGACCATTGACACGTCCGATCGAATGACCGAGACATTTTGGGTGGATCCATGATTCATGTTATTGAGATTTATCACCTATTGTCCATGTGTGTACTTTCTCTGCATACAGCCACGCAAAACATATATGTTTACTCGAAGTTTGGTTTTATAATGTTAATAGTGGTAGAAATATATATATGGTACTCTTTTATAACAACATATTTTGGTTTTTTAGATATCGATGTAAGCGAGTCGTTTTTTCTTTAGTTAAGTTTACACATATTAATTTATATTATCTATTATAATGTTAGACATGGTAAATTTAGATGGAAACTATTTATTAGTTTAGACTATTTTCATAGTGACAACTCCAAGTAGTTTAAATATCTTTTGATGAGTAGGCAGAAATCGTGAGCCGGTCAACAAAATAATCGTGAGCCGGTCAACAAAATCACCACCCAGTCTATCGGTGGACCGATGGCCACAACATCCCCATTCGTAGTTTTCGGTGAACCCACATCTTCTAGGGTTTGGCAGTGGTGATGACAGGTGCTCCCCACTTTCTGCCTCCCAACTTTCCACTGCTAGTCCACTAGTCCTCTGCGTGTAGTGGTGTGGGCATGGGGCGCGAGAGGCCTTGTGTTGGTTCCAATATCCGCCGGCTCCTCCGCCTTTGGCCTCCAAGAAGCAAGATAATCCCAACGGATAGGATCATAGCAATTAATTAGGTCTATGTGGTTTGAAGGTGTTACTTTAGACTATTTTAAAATGAATTAAAATGGTGGGTAATTTTTTCAAAAAGAAAATAGATCAAATTCGTATGGTTATCAACAATTATTCGAGTCCACAGAATGATTGAGGGATCGAAGCTTTTGTTTTCCTTATAATTTTTAGGATTATCGATTTTATTATATTCTCTTGTGAAAATTAGTGTCTGATATAAAGGAATACAATATAAAAATTATTATTATTTGTCTAGTGATCAACACTAGTTTAACTAATTGCACAAGAATGCGCGCAAGATGGCAAAATTTATGAACCAGCATAACCCGCTACCAGTTGTGCTATTCGGAATCACGCGACCCACTGTGTGTTGCTGATGCTTGTCCCAAAACGCATGGCTAGATAGTGCGTGATGCAAGGAGTGGTTGCATGCATGCTCTTTAAGGTGGTCATGCAACTGTGTTAGAGTGTCTTTCGTATTTCGTTTTTATAATTATGTTCTATGCACTGATACAAACAAAACTAGATCTCCGTTGCATATGCTTTTATAATTTTTTTATTCGTAACAACTTATGTGTAAATTATGGTTCGAAATTATCATATGAGTTGATACGTTACCAAAGGAGCTGCAACAATGTATATACTAAAGTTGCTATCATAGAAATATACTAATTAAAGTTGCCACACCATATACATACAACTTATGATATATACGATATATACTTAGTATCAACTTGTGCACAGATAGATAACAACTCATTGTGGATAGACTCATTAGCAACTCGTGCGGAGATAACTAACAACTTATGTTAACAATTGTATAGCAACTTGTGTGCAACAGTATAACAATTTAAAGTGTTACTATACAAATAAATGTAAGCTGTCACAACGTAAAAAATAGTCCAGAATATATCCAAGGGTCTTGTTTCGTAGATCTCGTCATAAAAAACACGATGGTATAAACACAATTGAAAATAAATGGTTCAATGAAAATTATTACATTTTTTAGTTGAAGTGAAGAAAAAAAAAAGTAGACCCAGCAGTTCCATGTGCCTTCGTCAAGTGTTGCTGGTGGTCACACGTTGTATGTTCATTGTGGTAAGACTACACGTGCATGAACCATGGGCCATGACTGTGCAACTTGGACGGGCACGGGCTGGACTGGTCGCGCGCTTGCAATGTTAAGTGACTGGTCGCTCTACAGCTTTTACCAAAATTTATGAAAGCTTTAACAGACAAATCGATAGAGTATGATATACAGAGAGAATGTTTCTCTACTAGTGATATGTATGTGCGATCTACTTTGACAAAAGAAAATGCATATTCAATAGCGATCGGATGACTCGCCTGCTAATTCAGTTTACATTTTTCCTTGTCCTTGCTTTCATATAAAAAAAATACAATAAAATGATGTCGTGCATCAACGCAAGGGGTTCATTAATCAATCCTCAATATCTGAACACAAAAGACTTCCATGATACATACGAGTACAAAAAAGCTTCTCTACCACGGACAGATTAGTCCATGCGCTTGTCCTTGGATAATATGCTCTTAGCTCTTCCATCATATCCACCCATACAAGCACCCTACCGTCTCATCTAAGACCCATAGCGGAATAAAACTCCCATCTAGGTGAATGACAGATGCTGAACGTAAGGAATACCGTTTTGTCCATAGCTCCTTGTTTGCGTCCACCAAGAACCAGAGATCCATTGACCAATTCTAACAGTGGCAGCCCCTATTGTAGTTGCAGATGCTGACCAAGCATCCGTTCAGGTTGGCTATGATGAACCGTACACGGTCTTCTTCATTGGCTCTGATGTCTTGGCTGCTGAGTGGCCCCCGAAGCAGCGGATGCCTCCACTCCTCCGTGGCAAGATCAAATGCAGCTATCTCATCAGACGACTTCGAGTACGACAAAAAGTAGGCGACAACGGTTCTAAATGAACCCGATAAAGAAATCCGATCAGACGGACATGACTTCATCACCCTCGAACTTATGTCGTCGTCCCTGCTGCCGTCACTGCCATTGCCGCCGAGTGTGGCAATATGGTAACTTGTTTGCTTGAGATCGTAGTCTTGATGACACCACCATTCACGGGGACGGATGATGCACACTTGCACAGCGCCTTGTACTCGCCGGTGGAGGGGACTTGACCGAGCACAGAGTATATGGAACTAGTCTTGTTCTCGTGCTCGGTGACCATGCTGGTGGTGGGCAACATGGTGATGGAACCCGTTGCGGGGTCAACCACACAGGCACTCTCCGGCGAGTATCTCACCGAGATGAAGAGCCGGCAATGGTGAGCGCTCATGATAAGGTCACGGTGGCTCCCCAAGGGTATCCTTTTGACAATGCCTCCAGAGAACGGGTCCAGGAACTGGACCTCCAAGTCGTTGTCACGGTGGTCAGGTTGTCCGGCGACGGAACGGAGGCCGACGACGAGCGGGTGGCGGGACGAGTGGGCCTTGGCGAAGGTGGGGTTGGAGACTCGGAGGTGAGCGACCGCCATGACCGGTCCGGCAGACGAGTCGAAGGCGGCAGAGCTCGTCGGCGGGGAGGCGGAGGAGGACATCGTCAGCACGTCGGTGGGCAGAGCGCCGTCGTTGGCGGCGGCGAGCGGAGCGTGGAGTTTGCTCCGCTTATTAGCGTCCCGATGCAACGCGTGTTCCATCATCGCCGGTAATGTGGATCTGTTTCAGCAGATGTGGATGGATTGAATTTATGTCGCTAACCGCGTAAACTCTACTGGGTGATTGAATTTTGTCAAATCGATGCTATAATGTTTGTTGCACCTCTTAAATAAAACTCTGTCATGTTTTGTTAAGAATATAGTCTTCTCATATAGGATTCCGAATCGAAACCAAGCAACCTCAGGCTATTCCCAACCCATAGTGTCTATGGTGGTGTCCACGTTGACATATCGTCAATACACCACCATAGAAACTATACTCCACAACCCATGGTTTCTTAGTGTGGGTCCTTAATAAACTCACTCTCTATTCTCCTCACCAATCATAATTCCTTCTCATTTAATACGAAGACATCATACTCTCCCAATGCATAATTTCGTAGTATCTATTGCATAGGTTCTCGTGTAGAAAGTGGGTCTCATGCATGACCCAATTTCTTTATTTTCTCATTCTCTCACTATTTGACGATATTTTGTCACAACAAATTGAACTCATTTGTATTTTTGGGAAGCAAGAGAGGGAGAGATAATATTTGTGTACTGGCATGGCAGCCAGATATATGGCGCCCAGTACATACATGTGTATCCCCTTCGACCAGGGGATATATATATGTATCCTAATCGTCTACCGTAATATGGCCGCGTGGCCAGGCCTCTGTTATCTCACCCAGATAAGTCAGTTAGCATCTCCGCTAATTACGTCGCGACAAGGCCGGCGACTCCCTTGAAGTCTCACGAAGCCGGCGAGGGCGTGCACGAGAGGGCCATGGCGCCTCCTTTTGTTTTCGGTGCAGGTTGATCCCTCGTTCTTCCTCTTCGTGTCCTTTACAGGTTCTAGATGCATGCGCACGCACATCACGTCCGATTAGGAGGCCGTCCGCTCGTCTCACCATCCGTGACGTCGTAAGTTGCCGACCAGACGCTAGCGGGAAGGTAGCCAAATATGAACACGGCACCGAAGGACGATGCGCTGAGCGATTGACGCCGCAAGAGACGAAGACGACGCCATACTGACGGCCGGCCGGTGCTGCCGTGGAGACCGGTGGCCTTCAAGATGCAAACAACAACCTCATATGGAGCCATGCAAGCCATGCACCAACGTGTATACACGTGCATGCTGCTCCACAGGAGTTGACCAAGAAGCTAACCAAGAAGCTAGCATGTGCATGCTGCGTACATGTGCTAGTTGATGTGCTATGGAGCACCAACCAACACCGAGCCGTCCAAGATTTGGAGAAGGCCCTCGCCGCCTCGACAATCACCGCTGCCCCGACGTCCCTGCCGTGAAGTCCCTTCGGCTTCAGCGACACCGATCCATGCACCCCAAACAACCTCTACTACAACTACAACGCGCCGTACGTTGCCAACGAGGACAGACGACATGGGCGGGCGGAGCTGATGATATCCCAGCTGCGCTATACCGGCTCATGGACCGACGAGGCCATGGATGACGCCGACGCCACACCTACACCAACACCACACATGCATGGAGACTTCCCATCTGTGGAGAGGCCACAGGAAGCCGACGGAGGGAAGGAGCTCGATGCAATTTTGCCATCTACAGCAGCTCGGCTTCCTCGTCCACGACACCAAGTGATCAACCACACCGGAGCCGTCGGCGAGCGCACCGGAGGCTCCCTGACTGGAGCTCCGTGCACGCCGGCCGGTTTTTTCTTTTCCAATAGGGAGGCCGGCCGAGGGCAAGGTGAGGCATGGAGGCCATGCACTTCCTGCCCACAACGATGAGCGGAGGAGATGCTGCCGATCTGCCCAGCCGACGTCCATGAACAAAGGAGACACCGTCCATCTGGTGACCCTTCATCAACGCCCATCATGCAACCTAGGAAAGCAGCCGCTGTCTTGACAAGCGGCCGAAGGCTGAAGGCCGTCTCGAGAGGACATTTCCTCGGGGCCCATCGATGCCGGCGACGGAGGTTGAGCTTGGAGCATCCAGGGATGTATATCATCTCGGCGAACGCACCGAAGGCTCCCGTGGCTGGAGCTCCATGGCTGCTCATCAGCGGAAGACGAATCTCACGGAGGAGCGTGAGACACGAGCGTGAAGCCCGTCCGTCGGCCACAAGGGTGTAGTAGTCCGTCGACGTCCATAACGGGAAGCCATGGCGCTGCCATCTTCACCGGCACGGCGACGCAGTAGTCCTGCAACGTCCACGATAGGGAGCCATGGCGTTGTTGTCCATCCTCACCGACGCTGCAGGCACCGGCGACAAGGACAGCACCGACGGATACGACGCTGAACAGGCCGCCAGAGATGGTGCCGGAGGTGAGCTGTTGACGAAGGTGTCGTGGAAGGCCATTGCTACGCTAGCGTGAGAAGGTGCCCGGCTATCAGAGACGCTCCCAGAGTTTAGCACACATACACATGTATGTGTTTTGCTATAAGCCAATCAGAATGCACATCGACGTGCAAACAGCCAAGCATGCTTGCATGGCCCTCACGTACGCGCCTGTGTCGGCGATTTATGCTGACTAGATTCTCGAGGGATGCCCCGAGAGAAGGGTTTAGGGAGAAGTCGTCGAGAATCTAGAACCGAAGGTGACAAGAGACAATTTTAGACAGGTTCGGGCCGCAATATGCGTAATACCCTACGTCATGTATGGTGTATCTTGTATAGATGAGATGTTTTGAAGGGGTCCCTGCCTCCCCTTATATATGCCGGAGGCAGGGTTACATGGAAACCGTACAGGACTAGGAGACTTTTACAAGTTTATCTCTAATTCCCTAATACAGTTTATCCTAACCGACTTGGACTAATCCTTGTCTTGTGCGTCAAGTCTTGTATTTGGGCCGGCCCATAGAATGGCCGCCAGGGTTGTTTAGTCCGTCAGGACTCTACACCCACAAGCCCCCGAGCACCTTATCTCCTGAAGAACAGCACTGTTGAAAATACAGAGTTCTTTGAAACCCGCCAGAGTTGTTTGAAGCCCTCAGGGTTCTTTAAGATCCGCCAGGGTTCTTTGCTTTTGGAAGTTGCAAACCATGCTGTTCAATAGGTAATGAAGTGCTCAAAAGTCTTCTTGAAGTTCAGATTGTGCGCACCGACTAGGTGCGCCCAATTGGACTGCCCTCGAGCCTCGTTTATCTTTGAAGAAGAAATTCGAGGCTCTTTCGAAGTCCAAACCAAAAAGAGAATCAATTTCCGAAGAAATCCGAGTTCTTTTAGAACTCCTCATGAATTTATCAATTGAAGCCAAAAAAATTTCAGAAATATGTTTCTTGAAAATGATTCCCGCAGCCCCGAGCCTAATATTTTGAACGAATTCAAATATAGAATCAAAAGAAGGACTATAATGTTAAAGTACCAGAAGTAACGATCCGAGATCCAATATAAACCGTGCGCGTCCCTTTGTATCCGCACGCATCTTGCGAAACAATCTAGGTTTTGCGACAGTTGCTCTGTTAGCAATTCCTTAAGACTGCCGCACATACTCCCTGCAGACCTTCCTCAAACCCTAATCGCATCCACACCAAGGCCTCGAGAACTGCCATGGCCGGTGGTGAAGGATCCAGCCGAAACAAGGGCGCAAAGAGTAAAGCGAGAAGCCATGAAGGGAAGTTCGTAAACGACTGAAGAAGCAGCGCCCGCAGGAGACATTCCGTGACTGGCCAAACCAGTACACTAAAGGAAAAATATATATCAAGAATCTTTAGAGTCAGATGGATTCCTGGCGGCGGGCCAAGAAATCAGTCGGTGGAGATGCTCCACGGGCATGAATACCCCACTGAAGAAACCGAGCAGAGATCGCGGTATGGAAGGCATTTTATGAAGTGGGTTTCGTTTGCGCCCTACCCGACCTGCTATTTTTTTCCACCGAGTGCTGCAATTTATGGGACTTGAATTGTGGTTCATTGAATCCCAACTCCATTCTGAATCTATCCATCTACATCCACCTATGTGAAGCTTCTCCTAGAATAGACCCCAATTTGCCTTGTTCCGCCATCTGTCAGAGTGAAGACCTCAAGCGGACCATTGCAAGTGGTGGGGAAGGTGGTAATCCATTCCGTCAGGGCATGAAGCCAGTGTACTTGGATTATACAAACCAAGGGGAGCTTGAAGGATTTGGCAGAAAGAGTGGTTATTATGTGTGAAACCATCAGCCACAACTGCCCAGCCGCTCGGGAAATCCTCGCAGTAATGAAGTCATTCTAGAGTGAAACTGTCGGTGCGAGTTAATCAAGCAATGCAGATTCCCGAGCTGCTGAATATCCGATCCGGGATCTAAAGGACACAAGGACTGACCGGTGCCATATGGCTATAATTGATCATTCTGATGAGAGAGGATCCAACCATGCAAACAACGCTGCAATCCAGAATTGTACTTGTACTCTGGAGAAACCAACCGCCTACAAGGAATGCCACCGGGAACATGTCTGACAAGAGGATCATACAACTCTGAAGAAAATATCTGGTCATCAGTGAAGAAAACTTTCCCGAATAATGGAAGTGTCAGCAATCACCATGACGCCGTGATGGTATGATCCATCATCGATAGAGAAGTCATGTATCTTTCTCTTGATATGTGCAATAGTATTACTAATTCCATGGTTATAGTAACAGTATGGAAGCGCCGGACGATCAATGGTGTATGTGAGTCTACCTCCCCTGGATCCAACCAACGCTAGAAGAAGCAACCTTGTTGGCTCGCCTGTGGGATATCCATCGCGTGAGATCGGAACCAGCGATCACAAACAAAGCGGCAGTGCCAGCAACCTCTATCAGCAGAGAGAAATCAGTCACAACATTCTTGACAACCACTGAGTCATCCGCGCCCTTCACAAGTACAATACCAGTGGTTGAAGAACCTGTCCAGCTGGGACCATCGGCGCACGGACAGCAGGAAGCTGAAGAGGAATTCACTTTGGAGAGCCAGAGATCCATTATGCGGATCCAGCCCGACCATGTAAGTATCTTGTCTTGCGTTACAAATATATTAAATCATAACATTCCATGTGACTAATACCCTTATGTCCAGAGTGGAAGAAATTCGAAAAGACAACACAGGGAAAGAAGCACAGCATGATTGACCATACGTGCGGCTATATGAACCAGAGACCATGCGCACCGAAGAACCCAGGTGATGCCAGAAAACAACCCTGCCAGAGGTCATGCAGCCGTGCCATCAAGCCTGCCACAGTACCAAGAAGAAGCACAAGTTGAAAGAAACAATCGCTGAGGTGCTGGCAGACATCGACACTGGTCGACACCAGGTAGCAATTTGAAGAACTGAAGTAGAACGCGCAACTAATGCAACAGAGCTCTCGGAGCCGCCGCGAGCGTCATGAAGACCATCCACGAGATATATAGGGTGGAGCTGTAGTTCAGAGGCAGGGAGTGCTCAAGGGGTGAACAAGCTGAAACATCAACCCAAGAGCAAGCGAATTGAGCAGATCCTAAGATACCCAGGGTACTGACCTGAAGAGGAGAGCGGTAACTTCTGAATCGGGAGCTACGATCCAATGCTAAATCCGAATCCGCAGACCCTTCGAGTACAT